>BLAZ01000404.1:1191587-1194087 GCA_014633955.1 Acropora tenuis | reverse complement strand
TCAAAAAGGGTGGGGCAGGGGAGAACAAGGAAAAAACAAAATTAATGCTAAGTACTTTGGGTCACACCCTTAAATATACAGATAGTTCATATTCAAATTATAAAAATTGATGCGTTTATGCTACTAGTTCTTTAGTTCTTGGAAGGAGAGCGATATAGTACAGTGGGCTATGAGCCAACTGGTAAAGCACTGCATCTGTAACACAGGTGTATCACAGAGGTCAGGAATCAAATCCACTGCAGGGCTGAATGTTTCAGGCCTTACTTTCACCACTGCTAAAGTATAACTCATAATTGCAATGATAATGTCATTTGTGCTTCACTTCATACCTAAACATATGGCTTTGAAATACCCTACACCTACATGTTGAACATTGGTTTATCAAACCGAGTAAAGTATTAAAATGCAATTCTGAGCTAAGGGAGATTTTCTTGGGAAAGAATACTGAAGAGCTTGGCATACAGTACTTGTACCTTAGAGGAGTTGCCAGTGGCTTCAGATTGGAGCTGGGCGTTCTTGACTGTCATTTTCTCTGAAAATGCCAATAGCTCTGCCTCCTTACTATGACATGCCAAAATGTCAGCTTCCAGTTCAGATATGGTCCTCTTCTGTTCCACCTCAACAGCTTTCAAATGTTTTACCATCTCCATCTCACTGCATAGATAAAATGGCCAAGTATAAAATTGATCATGTCATGACAAATTCAAGTCAACCATTTTACAGTTGCTTGCTAAGTTGCCTGGCCTTTGAATGAAAGTGAGGCTGGAGGTAACCTAGTTTTGATAGAAATCTCCCTGTTTTTCCTGTTAATGATGCTGTTCTCATGCTAATCAGAAGCAATTTACATGACAAAAGCAGTGATGTTATTAATAACAAATGATTTGTACATGGATTAAACTCAGACATCTAAGCCACTTTTTCAGTTGTTTAGGTAACAAGAGATATTAGCCATTAGTGCTATTATTATTTTTGTTTTAAGCTGAGTACTGAGCTTGTGGTTTTGGTTGAGTTCAGAACCAAATAGACCATTACAGCCTGTTGTTTTTTGAAGTTTGTCCATGTTTCATTTCATAAAGAAAAATGCACTACTAGACTTCTCACAAAAAGGATGTCTATATGTCTAATGATGTTGCAAAAGAATTTTCTGCAAGGAATTTCATTATCTTCATTGCACAAATAAGATGATAAAAAGCTCAGTGTGTTTGTGAAAAAATTAACTGCTTTATTGTCAACACTAAGTCAATAAAAAGTTAATAATTAATTTATACAAGTGGTTTAACCTTAGTTTTCCAACCTTTCATATTTCTCTTTGAACACAAGATGCTCCTCAAATTCTTTCTTTAGGTTTTGGTGCTCCCTTTTGCTCGATAGTGCATTTTTCTCATGTTCTGCCACCTTGAGAGCATAATGAGTAACCTTCTCTTCCAGTGAACTGATCTGAAAAATATTACCCCAAGTCACACAACAATACCCACAATACTGAGAGTTGATTTTTGCTGTCTTGGCGGGGCCCAGGAAAAAAAAATTCTGAGCACTCCTAACAAAGGGTGGAACCTTCATGTAAGGCTGTATGACCTTCCAAGGCTTGTAATTGAGAAAATCTGAGCAACTAGAGGAAAAATTTGCTCAGAAAACGTAAAAAGTTTGTTTTGATAATGTTAACTGTGTTGGAAAAAAAGTGCGGCTTTTTTATTTACAAAGTGCATAAATTTGCAACTAACATGAATTTTTCAATCACAAAACCAGACAAGTCCTAACGCTTTTGTAACTGTATCACTTGTAATTTTGAGCCCGGCCTTCTGATTACTGGTTTGTTTGCTCCACTACTGAGATGGCAAGGCTCTTGAGAACTGGGCCATTAAACTTGGTTAATTTTTTGTTGTCCTTCTATACTACCAAGACTGACAATGACTGACAGTGAAAATGGCCAAAGCTGTGCATTCTTGCCCGTGTTCTTTATACCAGACATGCACCTAATCCACCTCTCTATAATTAGGATTAAGGTTTGCCTTTTAATGACTAACATGGGGTAAAACGTAAAACAAAGCACTGTATGTAAGTAAAAGTCTAGTTATAATTATATTAAAGCTGATGGTAGCTGTTAGCCCAGAGATTTAATAATTTTTTGATGTTGCCTGAGGTAGCTGTTAGCCCAGAGATGCAATGATTCTTTAATGTTGCCTGAGAGAATTTTGATTCAAAAGGAAATGTCTTAAAAAAACATTGTCTTTCATCACATAGTCAACACTATACAGAACAAACCTTGGCCTTTTGAACTTTTAATTCCTCTTGACTATTCCTCCATTGTTCCTTGAATTGTTCCAATTCCTGCATTTTCATTTTATGAACCTGCAATATATGTGTAAATGAAAAATGGAATAAAAAACAAAGAAAATCTAAAAACTGCAAACTTCGGAGAGTGCAATGATATATAGTCCGGCAGATTCGTGCAGAATTTAATAAGAATTGTGGGTTTTGTGGTAAAAGCACCAAACTTGGT
>BLAZ01000404.1:1108264-1113264 GCA_014633955.1 Acropora tenuis | reverse complement strand
CCGTCCTGATAAATCAGTTATGTAACCCAGTTTGTAGTGTTTCTGGAATTTATTGTTCATTACCCCATCCGTGTGTGGGAAATCCTGTCTAAGTTAAGACTAGAAAGAATTTTGCAGTTTTCTTACCCATTCGCTAGGTTCGCTAGGTAACATTGAGGTAACGTCATTTCTTGGGGACTACTCCATATATTATCATGAAAGAGTCACAGTAAGCTTTAGAATGATTTGTTTGGTTGGCTTGATGCTGGATTACCCCCCTCGTTTACATTTAACGTCGAAAAATTGCTCCTGCAATCAATTGTAATTTACATATTCAGTTCTAACATTCAAAAATGCATTACAACAGAAAACAAATTTTTGTTCTCCATTTTTTAAATGTGCTTAACGTGTACACAGGTATGAAATGTGGGCAAGCTATGTAATAATTATCCAAAGTTTCTATTTCTCTTTGTCCTGCAGTTGTTGGTAATTCTCCTTTTTATTTCTTGACCCTTTTTTTTCAATGCATACACACCAATTACTACTCAATATAATAACAGCAGAAAAATATTTTATTATTCATAAGGTGATCATCCAACCAAAAGATGCCAATTTCGTGCCATGCATCTGGTTTGAAACCTGGGTGAAACACTGGAATCACACGCTATTCTTCAGTTTCACGTAATATCAAACCCTAGAGTTTGATAAAGCATGAAACTCTAGTGAACTCATTTCTTAATTTGAATATTAATAACATGCATTGGAATACACCAACATGAGCAAACAACCTTTATTAAAACCCCAATAACAAGTAACAAGTAATTTCTAAAGAAAGTTCATGAATATTTCCATTTTCGTTTCTTCCTGAGGTGCGATTGAGAAGCTACTTCAAAAACACTAAAAAACAATCAAAGCAATTGGCTTGTGGCCTTGTGCTTTTATCAATTTTCGCATGTTTGGGAACCCTGATGAAACACTCGCCCTTGTTTTTGAAAAAGTATGTCAGTACTGTAAAGTTAGCTATTTTGGATATTATTCTGCACATTTAACTGACAAAAACACAACAAAATAATGATTTGAATAAACATTTGACAGCATTCCATCTCATCAGGGTGCCTGTCATTGCCTCCTGACTCTTGGATGGGACATGGCAGCAAATTGAATGTTTCGGCTTTTTCCACATTTAAAGGAACATCATTCATTGAATGCTGTAAAAAAGAAAAAAAAAATCAAACAACATCTCCAACTGTCTACCACAACCAGTGAATTCAGCCAACTAAGAGGAACAACAGTTAAATCACTTGTAGTCTACAGATACAGTATATTAGGATAGGCATCCAAACAAATCATGTGCCAAATTACTGAAATCAAATAATACCAGCTAACTATGAGCTACTGCCTAATGGCCAGTACAGCAAAAAAATAATTGTATACACGTTTTCCAAACACAAAAGGAGACTATTTTACAAGGTCCCATTGCTAAAATATAACCCAAGAAATTCCTGAGTCTTTGCCAAGACCATTCCCAGTCAAATTTTCTAATCACAATAACTATAATAATTATTTATTGGTACTGAGAAATATTGCCCCACTCGTGGATGTAGATTTGAAACAAAAATTAGTACTTATGAGAATATTATTTTGATAATGATGGCTTATTACTGTAGCTATGATATGGTTCTTCTATCACTAACATTACAACTAGCCACTAAATGAATTTAGTTTACACAGGTTAATCTATAAGCCTGCAAGTGGGATAAAATGGCCAAAAATGATAGTTGTGTCACGTTCCAGTGGAATTAAATTATTATGAACACTTTCAAATGATTGTGGCACCTTTAGCTCTGGACTATGTGTTTGCACATTTACCCTTCCTCTGTGTTATTCAATATTACAGCATAGTGCTTATGTACAGCTTTTTAACATACATATCTTTGCAACCTCATCTAGTGTCAACAAAATCCAACACATACCCATACTCAGATCCAGTGACTGAGAGAGTACAATGTTTCGGCTTGTTCCCGAAAACGGGAACAAGCCGAAACATTGGACTCGCACAGCCATTATTCCATTTTTGACAAGAGCAGAAAAGGAACACATGATCTTCTTAAAGAGAACTAGCAAACACAGCTATTTCTGTCTTTTTTAAATATTTTATTTAATTTTTGAATATTCTATTTAATATTGAACACACATTACTTGGACTAATTACTGGGACATTTAAGCCTCATGATCTTAACTGGATTGTTTACTCTACAAGATAATACAATTCTTGGTGCTATTCAATATATTGCAAGGCTTTAATTGAATATGTTTACTGTCTGCATGCATAATTATACTACATAATGTACTATAAATTAAATAAAGGTAACTAACTCTACAGAGGCATGGAACACACGAACAGAGGGCAAAGCTATTTGTCTTACAGTCTCACCTCTTCAGGTTCGCAGATCTTGATAGAAGGTGGCCAGGCAACACTGTCTTGATGCTTTATTCCATCCCTCATTTGGCCTGTGAACAATTAAACATTCAGTTTCAGTAAAACATTTTATAAAACTATATAGAACACTAAAAGACTGTGATGATCATATACATTCATTATAATTTCTCCTCTATTTATAATTTACAATTAATTTTAGTTTCATTCTTGATTCCCAATACTAGATATTTCATCATAGTAAGAGCAAGACATCAGAAATATTCTGACCTGTTTTGAATGTTCTGTAATGGTGACCAAGGCCATTTTTGATTATGGAAATGGCTCGTAAATTGCCAATTTTTTCCAAAGCTCTGATGAGATTTTCTACTGATTCTTCTCGTGCAACAAGGTCATTGAGAAGTATCATGGCTGGAGAGGGTTTCTGTTCGATCTCATTGACATCGTGTTGCGAATAGATATGGTAAAATCCTTTCATCATCAGTTTCTTCCATCCTATTGTAGAATCCTTTCCCAATGCATTTGCCAAACTGTCAAAAGTTTCACTTGATAGGGAGATGATCTTCATTTTTCTATAGATAGAAAAAATGACATTACGGTACCTAATTATTGATCACAGTATTTCATCTTTCTGTAGTACCTTAAATCATGGCTTGCAAAACACAATTTTTGTATGACTAACATGTGTCATTTAACTTCCCAAAACTGAATACAAATTAAAGGAAGTCTTGAGATTAACCTTAGCCAAATTATTTAAAAATGTAATGCACTTCATGCCAGGTCTATCTATAAATAAAAAAATTGCACTTTCATATAACTAGAGATATGATGAAATACGGTATTTCGCAAATAACTCTAACTTTATTTAAAAGAAAGATTTTACTAGTTGGTATGTATCTTGTTCTAGTTGTTAACATTATAAGCAATATCTTTCACCTGATGAAAGATAGAATTACGTCATTTATGTTTATGGAGTGGTTTTCTTACCTTCCGTTTTACCTTGTTTTTCCAGCATGTAAAATTAAAAAAATTTTAAAAAATGTTACATTTAAGGCCATATTTAACCATAGTGAAGAAAACAAGAACATAACAATCAGTCAGCCATCTTAAATCGCACTGAATCAACACCCACGTCTAAAATCGTTATGTATATCATGCCAAAGGAAATGCATAATTCGTAAACATCTAGGACACATATAAATTACTGATTTGAATCTGGGCACATAAAAATTACTTATTTGTATCAAATTGAAATCCCAAAGCCTACACTGTTTGCCCTTACCTGGTTCTCTCGCTCTGTTACGTGGAGTCAAACTGGCAACTTTTATAGCCCCATTCGGAAATAGGGGTTTCCCAATCCATTACGTAAGACAGATAAAATTCTTCTCTAAAAAAAACAAGTGATGTGGACACGTATTTCCGAATAATGACATACTGACTTTCGTCAACGTGGCAAAGAAGCCAGCCAGCCTAAACACCATAATCTGCAACATCGATACTAATATTTATGCAGCTTTCTCAAATAAGGATGGCCTTGAAAATTTGTTTTAACTGCAAATCATTTTTGTGGTTTGGTGAATTTTCAGATAAGAGGTTTTTTTCCCATGACCTATTAAAGGCAGCTGAAGTCATTCTACGCAAATAGAAGATTATCCCCCAAGTTTGGTAAACAGGAAATTCATCATTGGGAGCTTTCCCTTTACTTGGGGCATTCCCTTCCTTTATTTTACGTGAATGATAAGTAGATCCTTAGCTTAGAGTACGAAATTATAGCACTGTTTTTGGGGTGTTTCGGATACATAAGCCGCGAGTAATGCAGAGCCTTAAGATCTGAGTGTAGCCGCTAAAAAACTCTAAAGCACACCGGAACGTACGGCCCCAGGTGAAACCTATGAGCCAACCACACACAACCGGTCACAGAAACAGGAAGACACAGAAACAGAAAGACACAGAAACAGAAAAACAGGAACACAAACGCGTGCCAGACTCTTAACTTTAATCACAAAATCCTGACGTCACTGCACGAGGGCAAACAATTTGTCCAATGAACTCCAAGTCTTAAAATACACTACTGCACGACGAGTGATTGCACGATGATTGCACGGTTCCTAAAAGAAACACAAAGTAATAGAGGCTGAACTACACTTGCCACGAAACACTAGTATCGACCGGCAGAATGGTACTTACGAAACACACTTTGACCTTTAAAACCTCGAACACGCTGAGAAAAACTTCGCACTAAAGAAGGTCGCCCCATGAACATGGCGGCCATTTCTTCGCTTGAACCGCGCAGGCCTGCGCACTAAACTAGTACTAGCTTACACTGAGAACGACAGGAGTAGATGTGTAGTTGTCCGTAAGATGTAAACTAGTTGTTGGCCGCTCTTTTGAGGTACTTTCCCAGTTTTCCCCCTAATTTTACAGAAATCTTAAGTTCAAATGTGCCCTAATACGAATATCCTGACAATAACATTGAGGTTGACGTTTGAATTCGGGTTATTTTTCTTACGTTTAGGAGTTGTGTTAATGTTTGGGCCTGACTAGTATAGTTAGGAGGTCAGTTTATGACTTTAATGTCTGCATT
>BLAZ01000404.1:1100764-1103264 GCA_014633955.1 Acropora tenuis | reverse complement strand
ATTTTTAAACTGAAGAAACAAGTCTTGTTTCAAATGAGCAAATGTATAGGTGCAAGTTGACAATCATGCATGTACAGCCTACATGCACATTCTGTGAGTCATGTGATTATGTCTGCAATATCTCAAATGGATGATGCTGGTGGAATTTTGAGGTCCTTAGCTCCCTTCAAAAACCATCTTAGTTTATTGGAAAGAATGCAAGCCATTTGTGTTTACACAAACATTGCGTGGTAGTAACAGTTGTCAAGAATTTTTTTCTTGTAAATGAAAGTGATCTAATGCTCAAAACATGTTTGGAAGAGCAACTGTAACAGTGGAGCTGATGTTGAGCATGATGTCTAAAAGCAGACAATACATAGTGAGCTTATAGCTAGTGTGCATTTTTTTTTTTCAGATATCTGAGCTACAGGAACTTTGTCGGTTGTGTGATGAAAAGGACGTTGATGTTGAAATAACCACAAGGAAACTGGCAATGGTCTCTCTGTTGACTGTTTTTAAGGATATAATTCCCGGGCAAGTACAATATTGTCAGATGTTCAGCAAGTGAAAAACAGGTTTCTTGTTTAATTAGCTTATCAGTTATTGCCCATAAACATAATATTATAAATATCACAACCCAATGAATGATTTAATTTCCTCTTATACTGTAGCAATGTGTAACATTGACAATATTAATTTTTTAAGTCTACAGGACTGCAGAATAATGCACTTTAAATGTATTAAACCTGGTGTTCATTTACATTTTGGTCACCTTGTAATAAGATTTTATTTCCTGGCATGAGTTTAGGTATCCAATAAGGGTTCCTACAGAAAAGGAGAGAGCTGTTAAAGTAAGTCTGGTCTCAGACACTGGTCTTTTTTGGTCGTAATGTACGCCCTCATTTTTATATTATAGTTTATGGAAGCTTATGCTAGTTATTGATGTCAAGTGCAAATATTTTTTTTATAACTAGTTGTTGTGAATTTTGTGTCGGAGTTAACTTGCAATGTAAAGACTACATAAGTGCGCAATGCCTGAAACAAGGTGCTTGCTTCCAACTCCATGGTAGATGGTTAGGTGAAGATCATGTCTTTTCAATCACTTTTGTTTAGTTATCAAAAGATGTCAAGAAACTGAGAGACTTTGAGGATGGTCTGTTGAACAGCTACCAGAAATACTTGAAAATCTTAGAGGTCACTGTACAAGGTATGAGGTATTGTCGAAAGATAATAATAACTGAATATCTGTACTTTATACCAATGGTAAAATAATTGAATCCCTTTACTAATAAGTTCTCTATTTCAGAGGGTTTGAAACTCCAGACAGCAAAAGTTTCCAATGGTTTACTGCAGAAGAAAGTTGCATCTCAGGTATGGCTTATTTAAGATGATGCATTTCCAGGTTATGTTTTAACAAAAAGAATGTGAGCATGCATGTGTTAGTAGAGTAAAGAATACAATTTGACATGTAAAATATGATTTAAAGAAAGACATGTACCATGTTTCATCTGGGAAAAGACTAAAGAAGTGTAAGGAGTTATTATCAACACTGACAGTGCTGCAGAATTCTGTTCCATGCCCCTTTTTTGTGGGGGAGGGGGCTGTAAGTGATCCCTACCAATTACTATGTCATTGGTTCAGTATGAACGAGAATAAGAGTGAGTGAATGAGTGTGAGGATGTAGGCCTGCAGTGTGTGCATGCATTCACTTCTCCCCCAAAACCAACATTTTATTTACTCTGAATTGCTTTCATTTGATTAGGTAGTTGTCCTCCCAATGTGTAGGGTACTTCATTACAATAATTAATATTTTAACAAAGTGGTGATTACTAATATTAAGGAGAATTCATTTCTTCTGGGTAAAATGTGAGAAGCACGAAATTACACCAGCCACAGGCAGCCTAGCCATATGTCTGATTTCACTTGGCTCATTAAATTTGTTGGATTTATTATAAATTGTAGCTGGTAAAGCAGTCGTTCCATTCATGCTGGATTTAAATGTGATACTTTGTAGTCCTTTTATGAAGCAACAAAATTCACTGGCCACTCACAATCTTTTAATCAATGCTTGCTGTGGAATAAAAATTAAGTGGAGCTTTAATTCATATACAGTCAACTCATCAACCCATTCCTCCCTGTTACCTTAGTAAAGAAGCCCTGAACATTTCAACTTAAAGTGAGCTGAATGAGTAACATGTTGGTATAGGGCATAAAAAGATGGTGAATAACAGAAGAAGATCATGAAATGCAACTTGCTAATCATATTTTGTTCCAGCAATGGCTCAAGGAAAGAAAATAATGATTTTCTTAAATAAGAATAATATTATTGCATTAATGCAGAATTTCCTTGCTGTCTCCTTTATTTTGGCCCTGTTTGACTTAGCTTGAATTAAATTCTTGATGGTTGAAGTTTACATTTGTACACAATGCTATTTTATTCTAGGGTCTGATAATGGTTGCAGTCCAGTGCATGTGTGACTTATTGACATCTCTGCCTCACTTCAATTTTCACACAAACTTA
>BLAZ01000404.1:1001051-1003551 GCA_014633955.1 Acropora tenuis | reverse complement strand
CATGGTAAGCGCCAACCATTGTTAGCTACCATAGAAACGTGTGGGTTTGATACTCCTCAACCAATGGTTAGCGTTAACTAAGCTTCAAGCAACCGGCCCCAGGTCTTATTTTTGAAATGGAGGTCTGGACTCTGCGTTCTTGGAAAATGGCACTTTCATCTATTTCGTGGGTAACTTTGGTACAATACCTGTCAATTTTGTTCGTGTTTTCCTTCTTCGAGCAGTGGTGCGTGTTTGACTGTTCTCCGCAGAACGATGTCTAATTCCCATTCTACAGTGTTGGCTATTTGCCAGGTAGACCAAAAGATATCACAAGAATGAAAGATATACTGCAACATGGCATTTTTTACGTGCTTAAAATTCAACTGATGCACCATGATAAAATACTAAAACGTTCATTGAAAACTTAAATACGAATCTTTTGAAATGGCGATTTTCAATTACATTTTAGTTGTACATTGGCGAGTGCCTGTTTCTTGGAAAAACAAAAAAGCAAGTATTAAAAGAGGTCAGTAGCCGCCACGTGTGTTTTGCCCAAGTCAATTTGATGCTGCTTTGTGAAAATACCCAACTGTTGATGAATGTTATCATCAAGTAATCACGTGATTCCTCCGGGGCAATTTTAAGTAAAAGTTAAATATATTGTATTTTCTCGCAGTGTCAGTAGACTGGTCTGTAAAATAGTGCACTGCCAAAAAAAAAAAGTTCAACGATATTATTCCCATTTGCTTATTTATTCCAAGCTCACGAAATGGGAGATGGTGATTTTATATTGCTTGTGCATGGCATGCATATATGTTCTAAAAAGTTACCTGTACTTTCTTTTCTAGGTGACAACTGTTTTTGGTCCTTTCCCAAAGAATCCATTTCAATCTGGCAAATTCATTCCCGACTTCTTTGAATTTGTTGGTCAAAACTCAGGTGCTTTGAATTTAGTATAAAGTTCTTTCCACAGGTTCTTATATACTAATTGTACACCATTGCCAATTTTGTGACCTTCCTCTTTGAGACAAGACAAGACACCATTTGTACATTTTGTTGGCATTCACCGTAAAAATTTCCAGCATCTAATATGTTTCCGTTTTGCAGAATCCAACAAGACCCTATGTGTCACTAATATGATGAAGAAACTCCTAAATTCAAGAAATTATGCTTTCTCTAGTTTCCTTGTGGGACTTCTCCAATATAACCCAAGTGAGTGCTAAGATCAGAATCATTTTAGGCATCATTCACACAAAGAGAAACGTCCTTGTCCTAAGATGATCCCTACACCACTCTTACCGGTATGCAATACACATTTTCAGCTTCCAGTTTACATGCAAAGGGTTACCTTCGACCCTTACTGCTGTGATAATGCGAACTCCATATTAGCGGCCTTAGGTGTCCCAGGTCGCCCTAGGGACAAGGTTTTGATGAACGATATGGAAGCATCTTTCCACTCAGTGACAAATGCTCTGAACCCTAAGTATCTTTGTGCAAAGACTGGGGACACATCAAAAATATTGACTATGTGGAACGACGGGTAGGGCCAATGTTGATTTCAAAATTCGGCGACCTTTCAAGTCTTTCAACTGAAATTCAATCATCAATACCAGCGAAAAAGATAGAAGAACTCCCAAAACAACGATTTTGTCACTGTCGCCCATTGCTCTTTGTGTAACGTTAGTAGGGTGTCAGTTTGCTAGATCTTTATCAGAGTGTACTCAGTTCTCGAATTCGTTGCAGATGACTCATTTACAGTACTCTTTTATTTATTCTTGTAACCATTTGAGATACGTCTTTCCTGGTGTTATAAATTCATCTGCACAACATACTTGAAGAGTTCATCCTTTCGATTCTCCTCAAGTTGGGCTTTGTCATTTTGAAACGGCAAATGGTCATCATTCAAAAGTGCTGGTCATTGCTGTTTCTTTAATGCACCTAGTTTTGATTTGGTGGTTCAAAAATCATTGTTTTCTGTTTCAGATGAACGATTGACGCCTTGTCAAGCAGCCATGCATCCATTTTTGGCTCCTGAATTCCCGTTTCGTTATCTGTTGTCTCAACAGGATTGTGAAAGCGAAGGTTTGTTGTAAATAAATTCTTCAATTCTCCAAGCACGTTGAAAGATTCTGCGTTTGCTCTCGATTATCACATTCAATACCGAAATTCATTCACTGTTTAGTAGCCTTTTTGCTTTCTTGGAGGCATCGTGGCCGAGTGCTTAGGTTGTTGTACCTGAGCAGTGGTGGCGTAGTGGTGAGTGCACTTGCCTCCCACCAATGTGGCCCGTGTTCAAGTCCCGCACCGGAACCGGTTTCTTAAAAATCCCTAAATTTTCGGGCCTATTTCGGGTGCCACAATTGCCTTTATATCTTCGCAATGCCGAGGTTCTAATCCACTCAAACTTTCTTGCATTAAAAACATGTCAAAAGATCAGCTTCAAAACAAGTGGATTTCAGTCTGAAAACTTCCTTCTCGGGCCCACAAAGTTCTCGGGACTTTCAAGGAACAGGCCCCT
>BLAZ01000404.1:991051-993551 GCA_014633955.1 Acropora tenuis | reverse complement strand
AGAAGTTCAAACGCGTTGTTCTGCGGATGATTGGCCTTGAACAGAAATAACATCTTTCATTCCATCAGGGAAAGGAGAGACATTGCACTAAAGAATTACCACGACAGAAAATGCCGGGCAAGCAAAACAAATCGCTGCTAGTGATGCAAATCTGCATCATTGCAACAAACAAAATGGATCTACACGCTGTCAGCAAATAAATTCCAAAATATACTAGAACTATTTAAACAAAAAAAAGAAAAATCTGCGCGATATTACAAAATTATATTAGTGAACGCACACTGCCAAAAAATAGTGGGTAGATTGTAAAACAAATACTGCACGCTTCTTCTCTTCTATTAAAAACAACAAACAAGCGATTATAACTACTGTTCTAAATACACCACGTACGAAACCCGTATTTTCAGAACTCTTACAACATCTAGTTTTCCGATAATTTGTGAAATTTCTTTTATAGTTGTCAGTTATAAGAGACCTTTAGACTGAGAATGACTTCCATTTGCATACTGAGGATTCAAAGCAGCTATATCCGCTCTCTGTCGCGCAACCTGCTCAACTCATCTAATTATTGCTACATTATTAGAGCGCAAAATTACTGAGAATCGATTAGTCAAGGGCATTTTTTCTTCAGTTAGCGCAATTTTAGTAATCGAGAGGGCATAATTACTTGATTTTGGCTCGGTAACATCAATCTTTAAAAACTGTTTTGACTTGAAACAAAAACAAACAAAAACAATCCACGTTGAATGATTTCAGTAAAAGTTGTAGCGGCACTTGGACTTGCTGACGAATAAACGTCGTTCGCAGTTTCCAAGACTGTTTCAAGACGTGAAATTTGGCCCTCGAGTAACAAACAAGTACGAGCAACTTGACAGTTTCAGCAACTTCAGCAACTTCTAAGAACACATTCGACTGCCTCTACTAAACAAACGCCCTGTTATAGTTGTCCCACAATTTGTGTCAATGCGACACAAGCTGCTTGAATCATTCTACATTTGCCAACGTTTCTTGCAACTTGTTTCGCTCGCGCAATATTGGCGAAAAAATTATAAGCGATGGATTTTGGTGCTTGAAAAATAAATATTTTGCTCTACTAGTGATAGCCGATTTGCCAACTAGAGACGAAGAAGAGGACATAATACCATGAGAAAGCACGTTAACTGGCTTGACGTCACTACCAGTGCTCAACAACCAAGTCAAGTACAACCAGAAATTTCGTCTCAAACCTCAAACTTGCAACTTCCTACACTTCATTTACATGCTTTTTGATAGGAGACAGAGCTACAAGACGATATTTGTTATTTTCGTCAAGAATGGACGACTCATTTAACTTCTACTATTAGAAGCGCTTCTTTCACAACCGAATGTGTTTTGGGAGTAGTCTTGGTCTGTGCTTTTCTGTCTGTCCAAAGATGGATCCATCACTAGAGCGCCCTCGGAACAACTTGATTTGTATGTTAAAGCCCTTGGAAAGGACTTAAGCAAATCCATTTCCAACGTTTTTAGCCCTTTGAGAGTAATCCTCAAAATGGCAATTTTTTGGCCATTTTACCTTAATATATTAACCCTTTGCGAAACTTCCAAAAGTGGCCAATTTTGTCACTTTTGAAAATCCTCCCATTTTTCGAATATTAGGTCTTCGGTCTAGCCCTTTCTTGCACACAACAAATCTAATATGGTTTTAGAATATGATGCAACCGGAAATGGCCTTTTTCGCCTCTTTTCAAAACCTTGTTATCATTTGAATCATAGGACTTCTTCCGATTTGCTTCATGCAACAAATCTAAGATGGTTTTAGAAACCATAAATACCCAGTAGGCCATGATCCGAGTCTCTTTGGTTCTTGTTTTGTTGTTGTTGTTTTTGCTATGTTTCTAGTCCTTTGAAGTTGATTTCCAAAACTGGCCATTTTTTTACCGTTTTGCCGCACTGTAGCCTGTGCAAAACAACCTAAAACTGACTATTTTACATTTTTCTTCCTTCGTTACAGCCTTTCTTTTGAATTTTTTTCAGGTGACCTGCACGCACACCTGAAAACACGACAAAAACTGATTAGGTAGGCACCACATAAAGGCCGATTTCGTTTGTTTGGCAAGTGGGTATTCATGAAAAAAATCCAATTATTTTGGGACAATACGCTCCAGCACCTACACAGTACGGAAGTCAAAATAGCTTGAATAATCGCTCTTTTAAAGCTAGTTCGGGCTCAGTATTTTTGAAAGAGCACATGCACAGTTTTCCAAAAGCTACTGTACCAAGACACACTTATAGGTACCACACGAACGAATGAACTAGTGCACTTTTGCATATATATTGAAATTAGTTGTTGTTATAAACGAAACGAGTGGATGAAAGGGATCTGTCACGTGTGGTCTAGGCGCCGGCATTCCTCTCCCTCACTGCCTGGCGATAGGCATCTGAAACTTGGTTCCAAAAGCGATCACCCGGCCGAAATCTCGGGAAACATCGTTCGGTCCGACGCTCTGGGCCACGTCCATCG
>BLAZ01000404.1:955675-958175 GCA_014633955.1 Acropora tenuis | reverse complement strand
AGATGATTAAAAGACGAAATGCAGAAAGATGCTTTGCATGGCCACGATACTTCTTTTTTCCTTTCTAGAGATTTTGTGAAGTCTGCTTTAACGAGATTCCTTAATAATGCCAGCGTTCTTGGACGGCTCTTACAGCAACAAAGTACGTTAAAACCGGTTTTAAAGCTGAGGGACGCGCCGATGCATTTCACTAGTGTGGTTTGTTTTGATAGTGCAGACCACGAGAGGATTTTGAGGAGATTTGACACTTAACATTGTTCACGGAGAAGAGCGCGTGCGCGCATGAATATTAAATGTAATCTCTTACCCTGATCTCCCGCGGCCAAAGGGAAAGGACCTTTCACAGGTACGAGATTAGATCAAATGTTGACGAGAGAAATGGGCAAATAATTTCACTCCAGGTACGAGATTAGATCAAATGCTGTCGAGTGAAATATGCGAATAATTTCACTTGCGTGTCGTCGAAATTCTCAAAATAACCCGAGCCGCTCGGGGTGAGTAATAAATAGAATTTGGACAAAATGCCATTGAAATTGTTCTTCGTTTTCTCGAGTATACCACTTGATTACGGGTGGCAAATTAGGCTCACCAGACGCGTTTTTTTTTCTATCTATGGAAAACGTTGTAATGTCCCCTGTGAAAGTAAAAAAAGACTGAAATTTCTCACCCAAATGTGAGGGTAATTTGCCACCCATAAAGTAACAAAGAAAGTACAGTTTTCAGCATTGTCACGTGATCGATATCAGCGCAACAAAACACGACCATTTATTCGTGCTTATAGATGCCTCATAGATATTGTGTTAATAACATTGTGTATCCTAATCTTGATTATCTGAGATTTATAACTAGTTCTTTTCTTTTGTTTAAATAAGGCGAAACTGCTGCTCACAGCGGTGATGCCTTTATTTCTCGTAAGAAAATCAGTTTTCGATGACAACTTTAGATCTAAATCTATTGCTTATTTTTGTGAGAAAATTTTACAATCACCTCAAGCCTAACGCCGTTACATATTGTTACAAGATGGATTACGTATCTTATTGGGTTCACCGCATTTATAGTTCCTTTTATTAAATGCGGGAATTACGAGTCAATATGCTTTACATTTTTTTCTTCAAGAATCTTTTTCGAGTTGCCAGAAAAAAACTCCAATCAAGACTGCCCACGGTCTGACGTTACGGCGAGGTGTATGCAATACAATTTGTGCAGCTCGTTACCTTGTCCGTTGTAACGAGTTATTAGGGAGCTTATGCATGCAAAGTTTTTGAGCCACGGACGGCAACCGGAAGTGAACATTTCGCACGCTAGAACAGTGGTCTCTCTCAGATTTTCAAAATAATCGTCTCTGCTAGTAAAAAGATACTTTAAAATATAAATGTGGTAGTGTGAAGACGAGTTAAATACGAAAACAGCACACTTCCGGTTGCCGTCCGTGGCTCAAAAACGCTGCAGCTTAAGCTCCCTATTATTATTGTTACTACTATTGTTATTGTTATTTTCTGTTTTCAACCCGCGTGAAACAAAAACATTGAAAAGCAAAATGCCTGATATAAGGCAATTGTCATTTGGTTTTGAAACATGCAGGTGAAGACAAGAACCCTGGTTCTTCGCCGTTCAAAAAAGATAATCGTTTGTTATTGCGAAAATGAAAATTATTTGAGGCTACTAGATAGAGAGATTCCATACGGTAAAATAGCCGTAAATTAAACTAAATTGAAGTACAGTAAATAAATTTAAATCAAATATATTGTAAAGTATGGAAAATATTAGTTATTAAATCTTTGTTTGCTTTAACTTGCGTGGTTTATTTCTATGCTAAATTAAAGAACTAGAAATAGATAATGAATGTTACGTTCTTGGTTCAAATTGAACGAGCTATCGAGATAAGGCCAAGTAAGAAAAAAAGATGTTTCTCGTACCCGCCCGCTTCATGTTTTATTATTTTTTATGAGCAACGTTTTTTAACATTAAGAAGGTGTTCTTATAACATGAAATATGTGTAAAGCCCATTGCTGCCGTGTACACACCAAAATAATGTAAATTTTCACTGTTAACCCTTTGAATGTATCAAAATTAAACAAACTTGTGTTTAATCAATATCTGATGTTTCGTTTTATTAATATTGACCTAAGAGCTCCAACGTATCTCTGGGGGAAGGTAATAATGTGTAAAGAAAGCATGCAATAGGAAATAATAAATAACAAAAAAAACCGCCCGCCCGCCTCTTTTTTTTTATAGCAATCCGGAGGAGGAACATCTTTTTTTTTTACTTGGCCTAAGGAAAACAGCCATAGAGTCCATGAGATACCTCGGGGATGATTTTTTTTTTCGATTTAGTAGAAAGCTCTTTGGGAGGTGTGGATAAAAAGCAAACAGATAATCCAAGAGAAAATATTGAGAATCTTCAATCATAACTTTTAAGTTTCGCTTACATATCAGCTGTCTCTCAGTGAAAAAATTGACAGCACCAGCTGTTATCACAGTTGAGCCTCAAAGCAAAGCT
>BLAZ01000404.1:909687-912187 GCA_014633955.1 Acropora tenuis | reverse complement strand
CTCACTTACTTATTTGGATTTGTCTGAGAACTCCATTGGTTATGAGGTAGCTAATTCCCTATCTCAGGACTTGAGAGTAAACACCTCCTTGGATTTGTCGTGGAACTCCCCTTGAGATGAGGCAGCCAAGTCCCTATTTGAGGCCTCACGAGTAAACACCTCTCGTCATAATTAAGATTTATTCTCGAGTTTCTGGCGTAAAGTTAACACTGGTCAATAGTCACTATGATTTGGATGCTCGCTTTCGGTATAAGTGGAATATAGAATACTACGTTTAATTTTGTGAATATTGAAAAATTCGCTTTGAATATTGAAGAATTGAATTTGATTTGAAAATTAGCGTTGATGTTGACTGCAAGGATCAAAACACAATTAGAAGTTCAGTACACACCATTTCCAAGGGAGTTTTTTGGAAGTTTGAATTCTGGACAAGGAAATTTGAAATATTCCTCCTCTACCACCAGTGTTGGCTCGGAAGCTTTAGCCGATGAGGATGTTATGTTAGTCTTGTGCACACCTTTTTAACTTGATTGCTAAGGTTAAAAAGAAAGGAAATTGTGAACTTGGTTTTTTTGTTCTTTTGTTTTTTTCATCGTTGTAGTATTTTTATTACCTGCATGTTTGGGTCAAGGTTTCTTGATAGGGGCCTGCTTTCGTTTCTTGTAAATTAGACGAATTTCAGTTAAAATTCATATTTGGACATGAATGCAGTGAACATACATAGATAGGGTGCTCTCGAACCCAACGAGAGAAAAGTTTTTGTTTTTGTTGAGGGGCATAATGTAGCACATTTTACTGTTATCAAACCGAGTTCCATTTCCAAAGAACTTGATTGAAATTCAAGAAATTTCTGCTATATAGAATGAATATCTTAATTTCACGGAAAAAGGGAAAAAACTTCATGAATAGTATTCTCAAATGTGTTGAGAAAAAGAATCAATAATATTAAGGTTGTTAAATTCTTGAAGAAAATATGTTATAGCAAGAATCTAATTATTCTAACGTCGTTCTTTAACAGACGGCAGCAATAATTGTAAAATATTTGTAGTTAAGTTGCATTGGTGGTAAAAAGAAGTGCCGCTTCAAGTGAAAGGAAAATTTTATAAACGTCTTCATAAGTTAATTGTTTTAATTGAAAAACCCATTTACAAGGCGAAAACGTACTTTTGTAATCTTAAATTTATCATTTAAAATAAATATGCTAGCTATATATGTAGCAAGAATTTTTCTAGGTCATCTCATTCATTGAATGTTAGATGTAAACTTAGGTTTTGCTTGTTGACGAATAAAATAAGGCGATTTGATGACGAAATTGTACTGTGGAGGTGTGTGTTGTTGTTGTTTTACTTATGTATTTTCTTTCATCCATGGAAACCCATTAAAATCCGAGTGCTATCGAGATTCAAGGCCATGCTTTGTTTCTTGTTTGTAGGAAGTTCTTTGTCAGACCCATGGTTGCTACATGAACTGACTTGCTTTCGAAACTTGTCTGCTCGGAAACCAAAGGGAAAGGGAAGTCAGAGATAAAGAGGAACGATCTTAGCTGTCATTAAATATAAGATGTTTGTTATGTTATATTTGATGTAGGTCTTTGGTCGAAAGCAGGCGGTATTATGAGAGTTCAGAAATCTGACTGGTTGGTGAAGCGGGCAGAAATCTTCTTTCTTTTGCCTGCGGTAACCAAGGACACATGAAAGTTGCGAACTTTATTAGCGAAGTTTCTCGCTTTGTTAGCCTTCTGTAGGATTTTGGGCTCATCCTTGGTGTAGGAACCTGTCAAAATTACGGATGACGTAAAAGAAAAACAAAAGAGGCAAGAGACCATTAAAATTGGTGCCCAGTGGGTACATGAGTCTACATTGCACGTACTTTGTAAGCTGTGCACTTTTTTGCGATACACAGGGGTGTATATTGGTTGGAGGCTATTCATAATATACTTGGAGTAGGAGAGTTATACTGAGCTACTGATGTATGTCATGAGTTGTTTATATTGATGCATGGCTTTACGTGGAAAGGCCAGGTGTTGGACCTGCTCAGGGCACAGACTAAATCCGGCCTTCCTGAGACTGAATAGTTTGTCCTCAACTTTGAAATGTATGAAAAGTATGATATTTCGATGAGACACGTATTTGAAGAATGCTTTTAAAATTTAAGTTGAAAGGAATGGTAAATGGCAATTGGCTTTCAATTTCTGGTTCTGTTACGGAAGGCAAATAAATTATATTGTAGAACAGGACCAACGTGTTTATTGATCTGCCAAAATTCACACAGAACGGGTGTCTCGAAAACTCAGACCTCGAAAACTCAGACCTCAGACCCTAAGAACTCAGACCCTCTGGGTGTCTCGAAAACTCAGACCCTAAAAACTCAGACCCCCTGGGTGTCTCGAAAACTCAGACCCGAAAAACTCAGACCCTAAGAAAACTCGAAAACTCGAACCCTAAGATAATACAAATTTAGACAGCGTGTGCCACGGATCACTACAAACCGTCTTGTTTAC
>BLAZ01000404.1:893858-897788 GCA_014633955.1 Acropora tenuis | reverse complement strand
TTTAAATCAATTATTTTGTAATTTGCATGATTTATGAATTGAATTCAGCACGTGTTTGGAGCGACGTTTGCCGCCACGCCGAACCGTTGTCGCATTATCCGACTTGGCAAGTCGAACCCATGCTAGAGTCGAATCAATTAATTTGAGTCGAATTTAATTGCAGCAAACGTCGCACCATTCATGCGCCTATTTCAAAATAAATAGGTTCGACGAATTAAATTCGACTAAGATGCGACGTTTGCCCTGGGCCTTAGACAAAATTAGTTGAAGGCTACTACAGCACTGGTCCGAAATTATGAACATTGACTTGATGTATTTTTTAATGTGCACTGTGAGGACCTGATATGCTGATTGGTCAATGCAATGGTTTCATGAAAATGCCTTTGTGGTCAAAGTATGGCCCCAATTTGCAATTTCATTGCAGACAAAAGCTATGCAGTGTTCCTTATTTTTTTGAAGAGTTCCATTGGATGATAAGTAATCACAGAACAAAAGTGTAGAGCAATGACATTGGATGAAATTTCTAGAAAAATATTTATTTTATTAAAACTCTACTCATCCAACAGATTTTTTTAAACAGGAGATTATAGCAGTTCTTGATAGGGGAGATGGGGGTTGGAGAGGGGCTGATTATTCCAGTGTTTGATCGGTGGACATGGTCACAAAAATACCAATAAAGATCCACCTTTGATAAACGGGATCTGAAATGAACTTTTTTGCAAGGGTACAAACCGTGACTTATGAAATGCTAGTTTTTGATCACCTGAGTAGTAGACTATTTTGGTTGGAACTGGAGAAAGAAAAGAGTATGGCAGCTGGGCAGCAATTCATGTTAGTTTTAACTGGAGATAGCAGTTGGTTGTCTAGAAAGTCATGGATTTGAGTTCAGAGAAAAAGACAGAACAAAAAGATGCATGTTTGGCAAAATTTGTCTTGAAATTTTAGTCTTAATCACTTTCTCTGAAAATCATAGGTAACTGTGGTAGTGTAAGTTCCCTGCTAACAAGTGCATGTTAAATTCTGGTTGCCATCAATCTATGTTTAGTCACATTGGTGACCAGGAAGGTGCGATTTCAGACCTTGTTATATCTTCCCCTGTCTGAGATGATATTTATGACTACAATTATTGAGTAACACTGAAATGAAAATGCAGCTGTATCTTTACAATGAGGCTGTAGAGAGGTTTACATTACTAAAAGCATAACATTTGTGGTTATAATGGTATAGGTAAAATGTTTGGAAGAATAATGTCAAAAAATTGAAAAAAGATTATTGTGTTTGTGAATGCCACACCCTAGGCTTTTTTATCAAAACGTTTTGTGAAAATCCCTCGTCTTGGAGAGCAAAATTGAAAACAAGAATGATCACGGCAAGGTTGACAAAGTGGGAGGTAGAACTGGAACTGGGGGACCTCTTAGCTGTTAAGAGTTTGTCAGTAAAATCCTGTACCATGTACATTTTATCTTTAATACCAGGATTGTAAACATTTGTCAAAAGTTATCTTATCGTGAGTCACACAACTAGGTTCTTTGATGTTAGTCAGTTATTGATTTAGTTTGTGTTGCACCATTTCATATGTGAGATGATTAAAATAATAATTATTCATATTACAAGATGGTGTTAAAATTTGTCGTTTACTATTTTTTGTGCAGGTCTCCTGTGTTTTTGCCGTTGAGAATCCAGAACATTTCAAGGCATAAAAGGACTGCTTCTACTTCTGCTCTGCATCTGTAAGGTAAAATTAATTACAAGTGCCAATTTGCATGACTCTTTTCCCCTTTTTTCCAGGGAAGGAGAGCTTTTTTGGCAAAGATTTAAGTTTTTTCATGCCAAATTTTGTTATATTGTTATCAACAAGTGTGTACAATGCTAGAATGACAGCTTAACAGGCTAGCCCAACTAAAGTTTATTTTTATAATTATTATTATTTAATAATTAATGTAAAATAAATTGTAATAATAAATTGTTTATGAATAAATTATTTATTAGTTATTAACTTTTGCAGAAACAGTAATCATTATTTATTGGTGATAGTAATTTTATAACTTATAATTCATATTTTCAGTAATCTGTTACCTACAAAGAAAGTGCTCTAATCATAATATTATTATGATCATAGCACTTTCTTTGTTGGCAACAGATGCAGAGCCATTGTACCTATGGATACTCTGTCAATTAACCATTATTATCATTTTAGTGCTAGTAGCAATGTCCATGCAATGTTACACCACAGCCACTTCGACTACCCATTGCCATTGTTGCTTCAGTTCCTATTGTTAAGCTTCTTCCACTACTGATATGCAAATGCCATTGTCATTTCCAATCTCAATGTTGATGGTACTGCTAAAATAACTGTATTTTCCAATTGATCGATGGGGTGACACACTTCAGACAGAATTACATTGAAAATTCCCATGTGCAATAGCGTAGTTTTGAGATAAAGGAGTTTCAACAAATGCTGTAACATATTGATGTTTGCGTGCCTTTGATGCCAAGAACAATCTCAAAACAGTTAAAGACCATGAAAGAATGAAGTTGCATTAAGACAAACAGCTATCCTTTATTACTTAGTTGTCAGATTCCAAAGATAGATGAGGGGTTATTCATAATTCATATTTTCAATTGTTATGATTACAGCACTTCTAAGGGGTTTCTCTGTGAGTTGTAACAGAATGCAGAGCCACTTTACACTGGATGTAGTGCTAATAAACCATTATTTCAGTGCTACTACCAATATTATTGATGTCCTTGCAATTTTACACCATTCAGCTACTAGTGCCACGATTACCCATGGTACTGTTGCTTCAATTCCTATTGTAGTTATCCCACTACTGATATGCAAATGCAATAATTAATATATTTGTAAATTCGTGAATGTATTCACAATGTTAATTTTTTTTGTAAATCTGTCTTTCCCTTTTACGATATTATAATAAACATCTTATTAACCTTGTTTTCTTGGTCCCTAACTCACTGTGTTATTCCCACTTTGATTTATGGCCTGTGTGTGAAGTGCAAAGGCTATGAATTGAAGTGGGAATAGCAAGACACCATAACTTACAGTACAGACTGACCTAACAAAGTTAATAAGATGTTTATCATATCATTTGGAAATTGAATTGAGCTGGAAAGCACACCACAAAGTCAAGCAGTTTTTACTTTAGAATATAAACCACTAAATCAAGCAATCACATAGTACCTGTCTCATTTTTTTTCCTCTTTTTTTTTTCTCAAGGAGCTTCTACACTTTTGTCCAAGATACCCCTTCACTCTCTTTAGTATGCTAATTGTCATGCTTCCTCATGGCATCTTGTTCAAGGCAGCTTCAAGAACATGATAAAACCATTAAAGTGACCATTTTGGCTTCTGAGTGGGGATCCAGGAAGGGTGGACTTTCAACCATCAACAGAGAGTTGGCCATTCAATTGGCAAAATCTCATGATGTTAAAGTGACTTTCTTTTTGCCAAAATGCTCCCACAAGAATAAGGAGGAAGCAAAGCGCCATGGCATATTCATTGTTGAAGCAGAGAGAAAACCAGGGTATAAGAAACTGGATTGGCTGAGCTTTCCGCCGCAAGATTTGAAGATAGATATTGTCATTGGTCATGGTGTGAAACTTGGAAGACAGGCTCAAGTTATCTGCAAATCTCATAAATGCAAGTGGATTCAAGTGGTGCACACAGACCCAGAAAAACTAGGAATGTTCAAATGTTATGAGAATCCAATCTCGAAGGGAGAACAAAAGCACCATGTTGAGGTAGAACTTTGCCAGATGGCTGATTTGGTTGTAGGAGTTGGACCCAAGTTGACCGAAGCCTTTCGCAAGTACCTTCGTGGGTGTAAAAAAGATCAAGATGTTTTTGAGTTCACTCCTAGCGTTTTCACTGATTTCGCCAGTGTTGAGCAAGCTCTTGATGAAAGAAAAGTCC
>BLAZ01000404.1:878858-881358 GCA_014633955.1 Acropora tenuis | reverse complement strand
CTCAAGAAATGAACGTTTGTTTCAACGAAAGGTTTTTCCCAGTTTTCGAGAATCATTCCACATCGACCCCATATTCCCGTCATATTCTAGAACTCGACCCTTAAAGGTCAAGCTCCAATTGCCATCACGCTCAACGTTGCCAGTCCTCGCATTAACAATCAACGGTACATACTAAACTGTAGAAACGTTCTCTGGTTAAAAAACGGTTAAAAAACAAACATGAGCTTTCGGCTATCAGTCTATAGCCTTTAACGAATGAAATTTTTCATTCGTTAAAGGCTATAGACTGATAGCCGAAAGCTCATGTTTGTTTTTTAACCGTTTTTTAACCAGAGAACGTTTCTACAGTTTAATATGTCTTATCCTGGTTACAGTTCTATTTTTTCTCGTAATCAACGGTACGTTATCAACAACCACTCAAACACTGTCAACAAAGTGCTTTCCCACAATGCAATAGAACCTTGTGTTAAAGAGATACTGGGAACAAGTTCCCGTTGTGAAGGTCGTAAGAGCGACTCTCTGTAGGTATCGAGTGAGATTTTGGTTCTCTTTTCTTGCTCTCCAAGAATTCGGAGTTACAATTGTAAGTCTAAAATATCATCTAAGCAGCTTAGCAATACCTCCCAAATAAAATTATAAACTAAGGAAAGCCATAATTTGCTATGCACCTTCACGCGAGTTCGATTATTTCACCTCATTTCGGCTTCACGGGTTGTCGACGGTTTTTCGTATTTTTCTCAAAAATGTAAAACTCTAGCACCTAAGACTTATATCATGATTCTTAGCATACCATAGGTTATCTCTGGACGAAATATCAAGGGTTCCAATTTCCGAACCTTGTGCCACACTTTTTCAATCTCACTCGATACCTTTTGTTGAAAGGAACGTTCATTTCTTGAGCTTGACGGAGTACTCTCAAGGCGTTGAATTAAGATTTTTTGAAAGTGTTAACTTTTTGTTGCTGAGCTTGATTAAAATACGCCGTAACCTTGAAAGAAAATATGTTGAACGTGACTTAATAGTTTTTTTGAGCTTGAGGAAAATCTGTCTTGACCTTGATAACAAATTTGTTGAATGTGGAATATTAAATACATCGCTCAATTTTGTGAATATTGAAAAATTGGCTTTGAATATTGGAGAATCCAATTCGATTTGAAAATTAACGTTGACTGCAAGGATCAAAACACAATTAGAAGTTAGATATTCACAAGTTCCAAGGCAATTTTCAATTCTGGTCATGGAACGTTGAATATTTGCCATGAAAGAGTGTGTTGACTTAAAAGCTTTAGTTGACGTGGATGTTATGTTAGTCTTGCTTACGCCATTTTAACTCCATTGTCAAGGTTTTTTCAAGAAAAGGTGAACGTGTTGTTTTGTTGTTGTTGTTTTTTCTTTTTGTATTATCTTTATCCTCCCCGTGTTACGGTCGAGCTTTCTTCCTATTTTGTTTGTAAATTAGATGAATTTCGGGAAACAGTTGAATTTACTTTTATACATGAATGCAGTGAACATGCATAGATAGGGTGCTCTCGAACCTAACTCGGCAGAAAAGTTTTTTTTTTTTAAGGTGCATGATGTCGCTAGCACATATATTGTTTTCGTTTGGATCAAACCGAGTTCCATTTCCAAATAACTTAGTTGAAATTCGAGAAATTTCTGCTTTATAGAATCATATTTTAATTAGGAGAGCCAAAAGTGCTGTCAGTTATCCATGCAAAATGTAGTTTGTATGCTCATCAGTTCGAAAGCCGGTTATCGCTAACACGCAATGAAGAACGACGGAAATATGAATTTTCAGCTGTGCGTTTAAAGTCCAACGAATGATTTAATTTCAGGCTGAAGTTCAGTCTGATAAGTTCTTACTAATGCAGGATTACGTTAATCAGGCTTTGAACTGATGGGTCGTAAAGATCAGAATGAATATCCTAAATTCACTGAGAATGAGCAAACAAGTCACGAATGGTATTGTCAAATCTGTTGAGAAAAAGAGTCAAGGTTAAATTCTTGAAGAAAATCTGTTGTAGCAAGAATCAAATTATGTAGTTTAGTAGCATTGGTATTGGAAGAGTGCCTCTTCAAATGAGTGGTAAATTCTATGCAGATGCCTCTCTGAAAGCTGATTGTTTCAATTGTTGAGCCCATTTATAAAATAAAGGCGAACATTTGTAATCTTAAATTTATCATTTATTTAGAATAATTATGCTAGCTATATATGTAGCAAGACGTTTTCCAGGTATCTCATTTATTGAATGTTAGATGTGAAAATAAGGGTTTGCTTGTTGACGAATAAAATAAGGCGATTTGATGACAGAATTTTATTGTGGAGGTGTATTTGTTGTCGTTTTAGATTTTTATTCATAGCAACCCAGAAACATCCTAATGCTATTGAGAGTCAAGGCCATGGTTTGTTTCTTGTCCGTTCTTTCTTAGACCCATGGTTGCTAGATCAACTGACTTGCTTTCGAATCTTGTATGCTCGGAGACCAAAAGTAAAGGGGAG
>BLAZ01000404.1:853858-856358 GCA_014633955.1 Acropora tenuis | reverse complement strand
ATTTGAAATGCGGTGTGGAATGAATAAACTTGATCATCGCATTTTATCGCTGCTTAAGCAGCAGCGAGCGGCTTCTCGCTGTTGCTTAAGCAGTCATAAAATGCGATGATCAAGTTAATTCATTATTCATCAATATATTATATTCAGCGGTAATTTATGCAAGGTGTTTGCCTTGAAAATAACATCATTAAATGGTTTTAGAAATTGACGGTAAGTGCCAGAAGTTTGTCTTTGGTCACTCACACGAAAAAGATAACCTCTCTCCTTAAAGCAATTTTCTCAGTAACTCGTTCTCGGATATTATGACCGAAACATGAATTTAACAATCCCAGCAATTCAGCCCGAGCAGTGTTCTGGAGCGCTTAATAGCATCGAAATAGTCATTTTGGCTACTTTAAACACAATACTAGCGTTGGTCTCCACTGTTGGAAATGCACTTGTTTTGTTAGCCGTTTATCGAGTACCAAGTCAGAAGACCGTCTCCAATGCGTTTATTGCGTCGCTAGGAGTGGCAGACTTTTCAGTTGGCGTGATAATGAACCCACTGTGGGTTTACAAAAGTGTTCTCAACATTTGGCAAAGCGATAACATAATTTCAACAGTTATCGAAGTTGTGGCCATGCAAACTGTTGTCGCAACATCCTTGAGTTTGTGCGCAGTGAGTCTTGATCGCTACATTGCAGTCACCAACATTCGCCACAATGAAATCGTAACTTGCAATCGCGTACGCACTGTCATTATTTTCATCTGGATCTTCTCTGTGATTTTTGCATCTCTACGATTGGTAGTAACGGATCCATTCGACCTTCCAAAACTGTGGATCGCTGCAGCGACAATAACAGTCATCTTGCCTTGCCTTGTCATCTCGATCTGCTATTTTTACATGGTCAAGGCAGCTCGAGTTCAGATGAAAAGAATAACAAAGAACGAAGCATGCTCAGTTAATGGAGACGAAGCTGTTGCCCAGTTAAAAAACAGCAAGGCAGTGTTTACTGTCGGCATAGTGGTGGGTGTGTTTCTCATTTGTTGGACACCCAGTTTAGTGTTATCCTTTGTTCAATTCTTTTGCAATGACCCTTGTAAGAGAATGAAACTTAACGGCTATTGGTTTTGGGGTGCGCTGGCTGAGTTCAGTAATTCAGCTTTTAATCCCTTTATTTATTGTATGCGAATGAGAGATTTTCGTAAAGCGGTGAAAAGGGTTCTTTTTACTTTTTCGCTAACACAATTTATTTTTGGCCCGGCAGATTCTGAATGATGTTCATAATTTGAATAAAAACAATTTACGAGTAAGATAAAAATAAATAGATAAATGAATAAAAAGAAAAGAAGATGTTCTCGCTGACTGCGGTAGACTGAATAAATTATTTGCCAGGCTTTAGAGCCATCTGTGGGGAGAGTTCTTGCAAATACCAGAAAATTAGTTAAACAAACAGCGACGAATACCTTTTAGAATAGAATCTTTTTTCAAGGTTATTAAAATAAAACAAAAGGTCAAAGCTGACAAGGGATAATAAACAGTGTTTCTGTAATTGTTTTATGACAGACAGAAGTCTGCTTCACTTCTGCGAAATTTAAGCATCTGAATTACAAAAAACGGTATATTAAAGATGATTCAAAGCCGGGTAAACTTTTTTCCTATAACTTTTTTTCCCTCGTACTTTCTGGCGAAGTACTTTTAACCACCGAGATTCTTACCGAGCTTTCTCCTTCTATTTATTGATTACGGTTTAGCGTTTGTCCGTTTTCAATGTCGTTTTCAATGCCGAAAAAGCAGTCAGGTGTCACCGAAGCATCCTTTGACCTGATTTTTTAGCCAACCTTTTAAGGCATACTTTCTCCTTCCCGTCCCGTCATCAAAAGTTAAATAACTTGCAATTAATTTTAACCTTGGCCGGGAAGTCAACGAGATACCTGCAATGTGATCCTTTAATGGCCCAAAGGCAAATAACCTTTCGTTAAGATAATGAGTTCTATTTATTAAATATGTTAATAACATAGGATTGTACATTGATGGCGCTTTGCAGTAAGAATCGTCTTCGGGACTTAAGTTAATCTGGAAATGATGGATGCTAGCCCACCCGGCTTTTACTAATTCGAGATCATTTCCCCCTGAGGTTATCCAAATTGTTAAATACAAATTTAGAGCTGGCATACTGAGTTAAAGCAACTAACACGACGACGACAACAAATTTGCATATTCAACAATGAAAAATAATTTTGCACGCTTTGCACGTGCATTTTTCTTTGTTTTGTTTTTTTACATTATTGTACTTTTCGCATGCAGTCGTTCTCGTCCAATCAACGACGTGAAATGACCTGTTTTTTAGTTGCGTGGACTACGTGAAAAGAAAAAATACTCTACAAATTTGCACATTTGCAGGCCAAATGACTTGGAATAATCTTTAAGTCATTGAAAAACTGCTTTTCAGATGAATTTCTCTCTGAAGTCGACGGCTAATGTTTCCTATTGTCGAAATGGATTGCTCTAAGGTGGATA
>BLAZ01000404.1:781268-783768 GCA_014633955.1 Acropora tenuis | reverse complement strand
AAAAAAAACGAAAGCAAAAAAGCAAAAACAAGTTGTTCCACAGTTGATACTCGTTTAACAACTTGGGTGACCTGTGCTCTCACCTCAAACCCTCTCTCCCTTTTCCTGGACTCGAGTAGACATGGCGGACAAACTTCGAGACATGGAAAGTTGTCCATACTTCTATCTTACACTGGTCAGGCAGTAAGTAGACAGGCATTAATTCTCCTCGTTTTTCAGCTACGTTGTTATAGCTGTGTTTCAAATACTTTAGCAATGGAGATCTACTAAGTGATATTCATACAGTTGCTTATCTCGCGGGGTTAAGCAAAAATCTTAAATAATTTTACCGGTACCGGCTTAAATGCTTTTGTCCGTTGCAATAGTCGTTATAACATTTCTTTCACCCGAGTAAGCTAGCTAGGCTTAAGGTTTCATTACTCCCCCGATTTAAAGTTGTATAGTTCTGGCGAAATAATCGCGGAGTTGCGTTGTTTTCTTGGCTGGGGTCAGAAGTATTTTCAGAACCCCGCGCGCGACTAGTTAGTTATGTAAATTATACAGACAAAACAATTTCATATCTCCAACGAGAATATGGCGCAAAACTAACTATCTAAAGTTCCAGTTTGCAAAATGCAGCTGCATATTGACATGGCTGCACATAGAGATCTTGAAATTTGTCTTGCAGTGGTGAAACTCCAGAAAACAAGAATGACATATTTCAAGGTGAAGACATATTTTTTGTTTTAATGTTACACTGTGAATAATGCACTGTTGAAGCAGGTAAAGTAAAATTGCAGACATTGAAGCCAGAAGCCTGCGGTGGTAAGTATGCTTTAGTTTCTGTTGTATTAAGTAAGTGACAGTATTGCTTGTCCGTACTAGACAGAAAACTTGTTATTACTGCTGTGGTTTCTTCAGCAGCATGTCAACTTGGTGAAGGAAAAAATTATAATAATAATAATAACAATAATAATATGAATTAATGTGGCTAAATGTAAATTTGACAAGGTTAACCTCGAAGCAATGCTGGCCAGCAGTTTCCCTAGCTATGCTAAGGGTGGCCTGATGTCGCTAGTAGGGGCACCTCGTGGCAGACTTAAGCAGTTTCTTGCTCGCAGTTTTTGCCAAGTGATCGCGATAGCTTGCCGTTCCCATAATAGTTTGTGCTTTGGTTTTCCCATCCCTCCCTCCCTCCCTCTTGAGGCATGGGCTAGGTAAGTAGTGCATCGGTAAGTATTCCACTGAATTGTTCAGTGTCACGCTGCCTGGTTGGGGGGACTGCTCGCAGGGTTGCCCTGGAGACCTCCTCCTCCTCACACTAAGGCATTGCCCAGCTCCACCAACTTGGTAGGCACCAATGCCCAAGCTCATCTATTGGTGATGAGTTTAATTATTACAAGTCTGGAAGCCCAACATGCCTTTCTAGTCAAGTGGCTTAAGAAAATGTTTGTGACAGACTGGACAAAACTGCCATAATTACCATCATCCACCAAAAATGCTTTTATTTTGCAAATTTCTATTCTCTACAAAGCAAGAGAGAAGTAGATATTGCTTAGTGGGTCATATTGACATGGTTTTGAACATAGTTAGTAGAGGGGACTCTACTAACTATGTTTTGAATGTCATGGCCTTGCAGATACCAAGAAATGTAAGCCCCTGGGTTTATTCAGTCTTGCATTAGGATTATTATAATACAAAAAAATTTCATAGTTCTTGATAGCAAAAGTGTTAATAATAATATAATTATTGCTTTTGAAATAGTACCACACTTCTGAATTTTAGGGCCATTTTATAAAGTGATTCTTACATGTAACAGTCTGTACAACAATTCTTTCAAATTAATCAATCAAATTAATCAATCGTCGTAGAAAAGCACAAAATGATGTGTCGCACTATTACTCTCAATAATTATGGTTGATGTTGTTGTTTGAAACACTGAATTATATTCCTCAAATTTAAAGGTGTACTAATGCATTAACTTTTTAAAGATGATGATAAATATTATTGTATCATCTTATTAATATTTCAGGACATTTGGATACTATCCTGTCTGAAGAAGGAATTCGACAAGCAAGTCTTGTAGGAATTAGACTAAAAGATGAGAAGTTTTCTCATGTGTTTTCAAGTGACTTGACAAGGGCACGGATGGTGAGAAGTTGCTTGGAAACTCCTTTTGTTGCATTTGTCATGAGTTGACTGGAGTCCTACGTAATTTTGTTGGTGTCCTATGAAGCCATAGCAAAAATTTTAGAGACTGATTTCACTGATGCACATTTGCAGCACTTTATTTCTAGCAGCTCTGGAGTCAGAAGCAAATTTGCTTTCTTTTAACAACTTTCTCGTGATTAGTCATAGCACTCCAACGGGAGTCTCATTCATGGGAAGTTCGATCTGAAAAATAAATAACATAAACGGGAGCCGATTAGTATGGGCACACAACTCACATACAAAGCCTATGTCATGATCTATGTTAAGAATACCTTTTCTTGTGTAAAAGAAAGGCCGTTACGGCTCGGTG
>BLAZ01000404.1:676111-678423 GCA_014633955.1 Acropora tenuis | reverse complement strand
AAAAATATATATATATATATATATATATATATATATATATATATATATATATATATATATATATATATATATATATATATATATATATATATATATATATATGAAATACTTCATATATAACTTCACATTCTGTAATCTGACTGTTTGGTTGAAATTCCTTCCGCCTAAAAACCCACGGCTCGAGTTGTTGGAATGTTGTGATCTTCGTGAAAATACCGCGGTACCATTAAGGCTGAATGTTCACAAAAGACGCCATAATTATTGTTTGGTGTGGTGTCGTGAGTCTACTGCATCTTGAATGGCGCTTAGTCGTTTCTAACAACAATTACTGCCCCCTTTTTCCATTTCCTTTAATCATGATACAGGAAAACAAGAAACCGCTGCGTTACCGCGATAATCAAGTTGTGAGCACCAAAGGCGAGCGATTTTCGTTGGTGAAAAAACAGGAATCCGAAGACATGAAGAAAACTTATGTGAACATCAAACCCGCGCGAAAGTATCGATTTCATTGAGAGAACGCGCGGTCACAGATTGTGCGCAGTTATGTAAAGCTTGTATAAGCAGAGGATCGTTTTCATTTAGAAACGCGAGCTCACAGATCGCCTGCGACTGTGAAAGGCAGATTTCATATTTAGGTCTCTCGAGACGAGAAAGACGTGTCCGGTATACGGTAAGCGTCTTGCTGAAATTGTTCCATGCTAAAAATACGTGAAATTTGTTTTATTTCACCTACTTTTTTTATTCTACTGGTGTAACGCGATGTGTATATATCAAGAAGGATCGCAAACGAAAAAAGTATGAAGTGACAAAAGGTCGAGATATCAGTTTAAGTTTATGCGTTTGCCTTTATAAATGCCAACCGGTGTTGTTATTTGACAATAAGAAGAACTCAGGTTTCCATTTTTTCATTCGTGATTATGTAAACAGATGCTTTTTTTTTATTATCGAGGCAGTCGTGTTTCTCTTCATTTCTTTGTTCTTTTTTCACCGAGATGGTTTCTATTTTTTTCCATTTAAGATTTTAGATTTTAAGCGAAGTCGGTCGAATTTTTACTCTTTTCATTCGATCAAAAATACTGCTGAGCAGTTTTAAGTCGACATTTCTCGTACGCCATTTAGTGAATCCACTTTTAAATAAATTCCCGAATGTTGCACGAATCTATTTTTGTCAGTATTCCTCTTTCTATGCTATCAGAGTTGTTGAAATATTATTCCATAGTTTAGTCCAGGGCGTGTTCTTCGGACATGATCCATATTATTTAAAAATGAGAATGCCTCCTAGTAAACTGTTCTTTCGACATATTACCCTGAAGAGTTTTAACTCTTCATATTTAAAAATATGTAGGTCGTTGATTTTTTCAGAATGGTGTAGGGCAAAGTATTTTTTTTTTGCCGTGTGTCAGGGGCAGCAACAAAATGGTGTTCTACCGGCTAAGGTATCAGGATTCAAACTACGTCGGCTCGTACTTCCTGATAAGTTATTATAAATGTAGAACTAAGTTCATTGGCTTCGCAAATAACTTGGGTATTTCCTCGGTCGATTCCATAATTCCGGAAATACCATTGATCTCTGTTAATTAATCAAAGCGGAAACCGAACGGCCCCAGTCAGCTGCGTGTTGCTGTTAGAATGTTCTTGGAATAGATTGTGAACGATAAATATCTAATAAAGGTTTGGGCCCATCATAGTTGTCCTAAAAAATATGTGCAAGAGGATAACGCAGAGAAATGTTGATGTTTTCGTGAACTGAAAACACTCAGCTATTGAAGGAAACGAGAAAAATTGAATATAATTTCAATTTTATATTTACTATGTACATATGAGTTTTAAACTTAGTTTCTTTAGTTTGATATACTTTACGATTATTATATTTCCCATGGGTTTATTTCCCTCAAAATGTGACTATCTTACATAGTCTATAATTGTGTACATTTAATAAATTTTTCATAGATTTTCGATCTGTACCTTATTGTTTTACTTTTCAACATAATCACTTTCCATGTTTCCTTGTTACGTAAACATGTTTTATGTTTTCATGAAATATTCATGCATCTTTTGCTCATATCAACTTCATTCCATATTCTTCTGATGTATTTATACAGTTCATAATGTGAACCGTTTCCTATTAATGCCAAATGCACACCGTGAAATCGATTTTTAAGCTCAATGTGCTAACTTTTCTCGTCTTATTTTGTATCCTGTCCTTCTTCAACTTGTACGCTGATTTGTATTTCTAACATATAAATCATATGATATCTTCTGACAACATCGTGTTTGCCTTTTAATTTCTGTCTCAGTTTGTTAGCTAAACA
>BLAZ01000404.1:656111-658611 GCA_014633955.1 Acropora tenuis | reverse complement strand
GTCAGTGATACTTTACAGTAGTAGTTCACTGATGGCAGCGTCGGCAGAAATCGTTGAAGGAACAATGCCAGTGAATTTAAACTTCTTTCAAGATCGCTCTCTTAGTCAAACATCGCAGTCCTCAGTGAAATGCAAGGGACAAAAGGTAGGCTTTCTTCACTTTTCTGTGATCGTTGGTGGTAAACTTTTTGCTGGTCGAGAAAACTTGTTATCTTTCGAACAGTGAATTATTTTTGCAATTCAACAGTATAGTGTTCAGTGTTCTTGTTGTCCACTGAAATTGTGACGGGCCGTTAACTCACCCGGGGTTGCGATCTCGGTGAGCATATTTTAGCGGCATGGTAAAAGATTAAAAAAAAAGTGAAATTAACAGTTAACAGTGCTTTAAATAGGCCGTTTTATTGGAAAACTATGAAATTTTATTTGGTCGAATGTAAATTGGAAATAAGCCATGTCTTTACTTCTGAATATAATATAAATACTGTATGTTAGTGAAACTTATTTAACACATTGCATATTATGTGATTATTACTAGATTCGACATTCGAGTTTCTAGTCCCTTTTTGTTTTCTTGAACATGAAGTTTCTTAAAATCCGAACTTACAAGCCTCTAGTTTCGTATATTTGTTTCAGCTTAACTGCCTCTAAGGAATCAGCTGTCAAAAGTTTTTTTGGTTTAAGTCTCTCTTATTTTTGAAAATAAATATGTGTTTTTAAAATGGGGCAGCAGGAGACACCTTTTCACAGGTAGAGCAAAAGTCAGCACAATATTTGCGGACTCAAAAAAAAAAACAACTAAAAAATGATAGTTCTGAAACGTTCATTAGACAGTGGCCAAAATAGTGAGAAAAAATTGGTGGTTGAGTTGAATATAATCTTACATCATGAGAATGATTGACTTTTGGAGCTGACATGTTTCATTTCTAACTTTTTTGTTGGTTCATATATAAGAATATTTGAAGTTAAATCAGTGAACCTCAGGTACAGCAATTTTACCTTTAAGCCTCATTCAAAAGTTTAAATTCACTTGAAGGATACAAAAGCAATGGAAGCAAATGCCTAACCTCTTTGCTGAAAAACTGACCAACCCAACATGAAAAAAGTGAAAAGTTGAAAGACTTACACTGGAAGGAAATGTTTGGAGTCCCACTGCTATCTACAACACAAGGTGTTGTGGAGTATGACCTTTTTCCCCCTTTATGGAAATTTCACAGTAGTCTAACCGTTATAATCAAAATATAGCCCCTGTCTGAGATGGTCCCCTACATGAGATGACAATTTATGAGAATTGCAGTAGCGGGAGAAATACTTTAAACAATCAGAAGCATTATTATGGGAGGGCAAAGCTCTCTCAGGAAACTAACAAAATTAGCCAGAGAATTTTCCGATCTTTCAATGGCTAACGAACAGCCTGGATGATCATCGCATGACATTTTGGTTAAGTGAAACATGAACTGTAATTAAAGCTCTAAGAGGGTAAAATTGCCAAGAGTATGAGGTATGAAATATGAAGAATCATGAGTAAGCAAGCCAGAAGGCAATGGTTAACTTTTAAAGATGATGGTATTGAAGTATTGCCTTAGTTTATGGAAAGACTATTTTAATAGACATTATTTCTGTAATCATCTTTTCAGGTGGAATATTCCCACAAACTCACCGAAAAAAGGAGAAGAGATAGAATGAATATAAGTATGTCAGAAATAGCCCAGCTCTTGCCAAGTTCAGCAGAGCCTAAACAGGTAAGATGACCCTATTATGAACTGGGTAAATTAAATAAGTGATATTGTTAATGATGTTCCATTTTCAGATGGCTGAATTTATCCTAAATATTGAGAGAGATCATCAATCTGTGATAAAATGAAACTTTTCGACAACTGGTGGTAGTCCTTCTAAATAATATTTTTGTGTTAAGATTGATGCAGGAAGATTAACAGAGAATTTGGCAGTCACTACAGGCCAAAGATAATGTATTTAAACACAATTTTATGCAAAATATGTGACAGAAAAAATAACAATTATTTTATCATTGATTTCATCATTCCATGAAACCAAGGATTTTTCAGGGTAATTGAAACGAAACACCACAAAATAATTTCAAATATATGTAACAGGTAGGGAATATTCCAAAGATTTTCAAAACTGAGCTGACGTTTTGAGCGTTAGCTCTTCTTCAGAGCTTTTGTCATAGTTCGAGCGTTATAGCCCTTCACTCTGACAAAGGGCTAACGCTCAAGACGTCAGCTTTCTAAATCTTTCAAGGTGGTAATTCAACCTTTATCAACTCATTTGATAAAACCAAATTTTTGGTTCAATCTCTCACTGACATAGTACCACAGTTTCTTTAGAAACTAGAAATCCAGGATATAATTTATTTTAGCTACGTAGTTAAAGGTAAGCCAGTTTTATATTGTTGCAAGCGTGAAATGAAAGATACATATAAGATTGGTGCTGTGCAGTGCAGAGCGGTAACTTAGATGAACCTGGATTATACACCCTCCAC
>BLAZ01000404.1:583265-585311 GCA_014633955.1 Acropora tenuis | reverse complement strand
ATCCATTCTTGACGGGCTCACTAGAACTCACAAATGACCAGCTCCCAACGTCAGTGGCTTCATAGCTCAGTTGGTTAGAGCGTCGCACCGGTATCGCGAGGTCACGGGTTCAAACCCCGTTGAAGTCCTGACTTTTTCAGGCTTCTCTACGCAATTGCTTAAATTGCGTTCATAACTGCGATGATCATGGCTTACTTGAAAGGGCTGATTGTTAGATAGCGAAGAGAAATGTCTGATACAAACTGCCTCAAAGCGGACTGCGTATAGCGCGACTATGAACCCCAAAAAGCACTATTCGGAAAACCCTGATTTTATACGAAAAAAGCTAAATATATGCAGAGCGAGGTCCACTCAGGTGTAAATTAAGGTACATGACTTCAGATGTGAATGAAAAGGCAAAATTACTGAACAAAAAAGGCTGACAGGCAAGCTACGACTAATTTAAATAAAACAGTTACAGCAACCTAATCAACACTTGAGATAGGTGCTTGGAAACAGTGTAACTAGCACCCTATGATCTTACAGCCATCTAGGCCTAATTCACACTTCGGACTATGTTACGCATAATCATCATATCATCGTACGAGAGTGTGAGTTTCCGGATGGATTTCACGCTTCTATCGAAATTTTCAAGATGGGGGGAGATATCGATGGGCACTTCCTCGTTCTGTTCTTCATGTTACGGACTATTTAATAGCTTCTTAGTTGTATGATCTTCAAAACGGCAAACATCGCAAAAAAGTGGATTTTTTTAGTTTCTAAAGAAACTGTGGTGCTGTGTCGGTGGGAGACATCAAAACAAAAATTTGGTTTTATCAAACGAGTTGATAAAGGTTGAATTACCACCGCGAAAGTTTTAGTTTTTTAAAACTTTCGCGGTGGTAATTCAACCTTTATCAACTCGTTTGATAAAATCAAATTTTTGTTTTGATCGCAAAAAAGTGCTAATCAAAAAACTGAAAGACTTATCCTTATGTTGAAAAGCCTAGCACGAGTAAATGCTGTGTATTGAATTGAAAATAATCGGATACTTTTTCCCACGCATGTGGTATCAAATTCAGTTGCTGGGAAAATGCGCATGCGCAAACTAAATACCGAGAGAGCAGTACCTCTGGACGCGTTGCCCGAGCGTCGTACCGAACGATGTTCCCCGAGATTTCGGCCCGGTGATCGCTTTTGTGAGCTAAGTTTCACATACCTGTCACGAGACAGTGAGGGAGAGAAATGTCGGTCCCTAGACCATAGGTGACAGATTCCTTTCATTCAGTCAACTCAAATCATAATTAGTAGCAACTTCTATATATATATATATATATATATATATATATATATATATATATATAAATATGACAATGTTCTAGTTTTTTTTCCTTCCACTTGGCACTTGCTAGTGTGTCTTGACACTTTGCATGCGCTCTTGTAGAAACATTTATTTCTGAGCCATTATTAATGTCTGGCTTTGTTCCATATGGTACGTTCTGGTGCATACTAGCACAAAATAGATGGCATTTACGCATGCGCATTTGCTGAACAAATGAAATAGTCTATTACCTCATGCCGCCCTATTAACGTTATCCTTACGACTTCGATTACAAGCGACGCTAGGGTGAACTAGGTGAAAACGTCATTTTGTTTTCCTCCCGTTCTCTCCGCGCATTTTTTTCCAGGGCGCCGGAGAGACTCTTTGTGAGGACCACACAATTTGACATGGAGCTTATTTCGTCGGGAAACTGAAAATAAGGAATACCGGCTGAAATGGAAATCTATGAAGATTTTGATTTCCTGACTATATTGCAAAGCATTGAAAAATAACGATTAAATGAATGAGTGGAGAAGTGAAGAATAGTTTTTTTGACTTAGCTGATTTATAATTTTGCAGTACAGATCAAATGCGACTCTTACACCTATATGCGTCTGGTGGGATTTTAAAGCAGGGTGAGTCAAGAAAATTTGCAAGTTATTAATTTTTCGTTTGCTAGACACTCATCAGTGGCCTTATTTGTGAGTGGAGCCCTTTGCGTCAACCCTGAACTGAACTAATTTTTC
>BLAZ01000404.1:575765-578265 GCA_014633955.1 Acropora tenuis | reverse complement strand
ATTAAAGTGTGCAAAATTTATAACAGTTAGAGATTAAAATGAATGCAATTGTTATGTTTAGGTGTGTGACGTCATTTTTTCTGTTATTGGACCGGAGTTCCTAAAAGTGCCAAACTCTAGTTGTAAGTGGTTGGAGATTTATTCAAAATTTGAAAGTCAGTGGAACTTCCCAAATGGACTATTTGCAGTTGATGGCAAAAGAGTTATCATTCAGCAACCACCCATCAGTGGAAGCCCCTATTATGATTATAGAGGGCACAACAGCATCCTTGCAATGGTAGCAGTGGGGCCTGATTATGAAATTTTGGCAGCTGACGTTGGGATGAATGGCAGGATGAGTGATGGAGGAAATTGGAGTCGAAATCGCTTTCGCAAGGTGCTTGCCGGTAACTCAAATCCACTAAATATACCACAATCAAGGCCACTGCCAGGTCGAAGCATCAATCTTCCCATGTTGCTGTTGGAGATGATGCTTTTCCTTTAACAACTTACCTTCTGAAACCATTTCCTATCGTTAACCTCTGAGCAAAGAATCTTTAATTATCGATTAAGTAGGATGAGAAGGATCAGTGAAAATGTTCTTGGAATTATGGCACAAAAATGGCGAGTTCTGAGAAATGCGATGTTAGTTGGACCAGAAAAAAAGCAACAACCATAGTACTAGCAATTATGACACTTCATAATTATCTGCGCAGTGACAAACATTATATACATGCTGGAGCTTTTGATGACGAGAAGGGAGGAACGGAGAGTAGTTGGCGAAAAGAAGCACCTAGTACAGTGTCCTGGTTGGAACTTCCAGCTTTAGCACATGGTCAAAACTACTCCACCAATGCAAAGGCAGTGAGGGAAGAGTTTTGCAGCTACTTCAACCTTGAGGGTGCAGTAAGCTGGCAGTGGATGGCAGCACGCATTGTGGTTAAGAATTTACACCATTTTGAGTATCGGAAAACTTTTTTTTGTTTTTATTTTGCCCTAAAAAAGTATTGTACATATCTGTTTCCAAATATTTTGCCTTTGCAATAAAGAAATATTCACTATGTCAGATGATACCTTCTTGTTCACTATTGATGAAATAAGCTTGATTTTAGGTGTTGCTAGGGACTTAATAGAAACAGGAAATCTCCCAGTCATAATGTCATGATATAGTTGACAACCTGACGTCTGCTTTTTGTTCACCTGTCCTCTTATTGATGACGTCAATTTGTCTTTTACAATAACAAAACCTCCAAAATGGTTAATTGCCGGGCTAAAATGAGTGGGAAAGAGTTGTATACAGCCGTAAACATGAATTTTATTGAAATTAACACAAGCATTGTCAATAGTTTTTTTTGCTTTCTGATTGGCTACTTAAGTCAATAAAATTTCACTAGTTAAAAAGTTGACAGTTTGACAGTTCAAAAGTTCTGCAGATTTTTGTCATAAATTAAAATTTAATCTGTCTTCAGCTATTGAGCATGCAAGAATTTAGACAGTTATTGTAAAATTACCTGTTGACTGACTTTCACGGACTGTCAGATACAAGCCATGCATTATACATAACAGATGCTGACAGATGGTTTTTGAGGTGTGAATGATGTCATTCATAGCTGTATTAAATATTTTAACTTTGAAAGGATGGGGTCCAAGTAAAGGAAATACCATCTTATGTTTGGCGTAACTCTTACAATCCCAAAATTAAACAATGACGATCTACAATTTGCCCTCCAAAAATACAAAGTGAGGCATGTAATTTATAAAAATAAAGCAACTCATGAGTGTGGGAAAATTATATCTGTGGTTAATTACCATAAAGTATTATAATCTAATTGGGGTTGTGCCCCTTGAAAACTTGACAACTTGTACTGCTGATTATGCAGTGGTACATTTTCAATTTGATTTCTTTCTGCATTAAAAAACAGATTGTTGATCTGTACTTTAATGCGAGGCTTTGTTTTGGCATCCAACAGTTTTATTTGACATGCAACATGCTGGCCAAACATGTCTTCGTCTGTTGGTGGTGGTTTGGCAACGGCTACTGGATCAGGTTGTTGCATAAAACTAATGGCTGCCTCAAACATTTGTGCGCGTTTAGCATTCATATCCACCTCAGCCGCACTTCCTCTTTTCTTGGACCGTGATGGTTTCCATCTCCGCTCATCAATACTCTCAGCAGCATTTTTGTCTGGTGAAATTGTACTTCTGGGCTTATCAGGCTCAACATTAGCATCAGCAACAAACCACATGTCCGTCATAAACGTCCATGTTGTCTGATAAACCTTCAAATTGAAACCAATTAAAACTATATCATGAGCATGCACTGAACTAAGAACAAGAATAGTCAGGATTTCAAGTGTGAGGGGATGACGAGGAGTCGTTTATCCGGTTTTTATTTTACTTTTCACCGGAAACAAACATTCAGCACAAGCTAGAAGGAATTTTAAATCCAAGGCGATGGGCTTGCGTTTAGTTGTTTTATCTGGTTTGTCTCTTATTTAAAACAACTCGGTCTCATCAGGGA
>BLAZ01000404.1:507911-510411 GCA_014633955.1 Acropora tenuis | reverse complement strand
TATCGTGGAAGGGGGTCACAGAGTGGATGTGGGAATTCGCTTCCTTCGCCATTGATGTAAGTTGTGGTTATATAAGACGTTCGAGTTAACGCAGCTCGAATCACGCCTCGAATTCCCTAAAACAAGTTTGGACTTTGGATCCTGCGACATCTACTCCATAACAAGGTGACAAAGCCGTTATTTCAGGTGAGCGATTAGTGAACTTTCCAATATGGCTGCCTCGCCTCGAGCTCCCAAACAGTGGCAGTTAACAAAGATCGAGACGATTACTTCTTACGAAATTTGGCGGCAGAACTTCATCTATGTGCTTTCACTCGACAAGAATTTTGTTCCCTTCCTTGATGCAACTTGACAGAAACAAACCGCCGCCAATCCACGAAGGAGCTTTACCAACGATGGCTCTGATGTTCCTGAAGCTCAGCGACTCACTGCCGCCCAAAAGAACGCCCATCTGGACTTACTACTCGGCCAAATAGCTAACTTCTGTCCTGTAAACTCTAGGAATTCTATCGTCAAACACTCAACTCCCCTGAATGAAATATGACAACGTTATGGTTTCCAGTCCACCCGAGAGCACTTCCTTGAATTAGCTAGCATTCACCTACAGCCAGATGAGAGACCCAAGGACCTTTTCCAGAGTCTTATGGCTTTCTTTGAGGATAATCTCCTTTCTGTTCACGGCGGCTGAACACACTAAGGAGTTCAGGGAACTGCGGATGAAGACCTCTCCTATCTATATACACTGACATTTCATATAAAATTTTCACCTTTTGGGGTTTCTTTGCTGCTTGTAGCACTCTCGCTGTCACTCTCGCTATAACTTTCATTTTCACTGTCAGTGATCTCTTTGGTTCCATTCCTAGAATGATGCAAACATGTGATGCTAATAAGAGAAGGAGATCTTCATTCATAGGTATTAAAATGAAAATGGCTAAGAGGAAATGTTGGTCAGAATCTGAAACCAAATAACTAATTATCCGTTTTTACCTTGAATTTTTTAGCCCCTTCTCCCTTGCCCTACTATGCTCACATCACAAATTAATCAACTTTATTTCAAAAGGGATTATATTCATTGCACAAAGTGGAATCTCAGCAAAGTAGTAACATTCTTCTAAAATGCGGCCTATATGTCCATTCATTTTTGTTAAATAACAATAATTGACTGTTATGTGCTTACTTGCCATCCCCTTCAGAGCTGCTGCTTCTCTCATCTCGTCACCCCTCCTTTTGTCCACGGCTTCTTTCTTCTTTTTATTTCCCTTGTCTCTTTTTTCTTCAGCCTTCTGTTCTTCCATATCTCTCTAATAAGCATTAATGTCTTCCAACAGTTGATGAAGTTCATTGAACCAGACCTATTTAAAAGCACATAGAGAAAATGAACAACTTAGTCCACCTCTTACCCAAGTTAGCATCATGTTTTCACCGGGATGCAGGGATGGCGCAGTGCAGAGAGCACTCGCCTCCCACTGATGCGGTCCGGGTTCGATTTCCAGGTCCGGCGTCAAATATGGGTTGAGTTTGTTGGTTCTCTTCTCTGCACCCAGAGGTTTTCTGCGGGTTCTCTGGTTTCCCCTCCCCTCAAAAACCAGTATTTGGCTTGATTTGTGTTAATTGTTAATTACACTTTACAGTGTCCCCAATTAGTGCTCAAGGGCTAGAACGATGACACTTAAATAAAGTTCCTTTCATCATAATATTATTCGGGGAACCACTCATTTTCAGTTAAAAGGCAAAAAAAAAAACACACACACAAACGAAAATACAGGTCGTAAATGCCTACCATTATCTATCATTTTTAGAATGAAATCCGACCCTCAACAAGGAAATGAAGTGAATAGATTTCCTGCAAGATGGGAATAATAAGCAAAAACAAAGCATGAAAATCACTCACTTCCTCAGTGACTTTTTGTCATCGTCTTTGTATTTGTCGAGCAGTCGGCGTAGCCTTTCTTTGTATGCTCTCCCAGTTAGTGCGACTGGTTTATCTTCAGTTGCAAACCGGCTGCTCAAAACAAATGCAATCGAGTCCCATTCATCTATTATCTGGTTTTCGTGCTGCATAGTTTTTGGCAAGCATGATATCGTGCTTTGGCAACCGCCAGCGAAAAGGAGACATTTCTAAACAGAGAGAAAACTATTTTGAGTTTTGGAACAAAACATTGCTACACGATTTCTACTCATCAGAGATCAATTTTTTCCACTAATAAGGAAATAAGAAATACGTTTTTACCACCGACGGGAAATACACGTCTGTACACTTTGACCAAGCCATGTTGGACTGTTTTTCACTTTACATGTTTTACCTCAACCGAGTCAGCGTTCTCGAAGATGTGCAAATGATCAGCAAAAATGTCTCAATTTAAGTGTTAAAGCATTGAAAAACAAAACTTATTGGTTTAAACGTGAGTTCCTACAAAATTTTAAGGCGAAAAACGCTGCGATAAGTCACTTACCGCAAGAGGGCTCTCCAGCCGTCAAAACCTGAACCGCAGACTGCAAA
>BLAZ01000404.1:494307-496807 GCA_014633955.1 Acropora tenuis | reverse complement strand
AGTGAGTTATGATAGAAGGCCGTCGAGTCATGTCGGGGGTGGTTTTCGAACCCACCGAAGTCATTGCCAGTTCACTTAGTTATCAGTAAGGGCATCCGTATTGCAAGCCACTATCTTTGACTTCACGGTGAAAAAATTGAGACCCTTTCTCATCCAAAAACGTAGATAGTGGATTTAGTCGCCTCCATATTAAATGGGGGAAACTTGAACAATTGAAGTCGAACTTCCCGCTGCCAATCCTTGAAGGGAATAAGGTTACCAGTGCAATTACCTGAAGTTTTTCCCTTTGTCGAACTTCCGACAAAGACAGAGAATTTCGTCGTCTGTGACATCCTTACAAAATCTCCTCAAAACACTCTGTGAATAAAGAAATGAATTCCAGAATTAACACAGTGTGCAGGTTTATTTTATTAACATTTCATTACTTATTTGTTATTGTACAGGATTATGCTTTAGCTAAACCACATCGAAAACGTTTTATAGCAGCAAAATATTAATTTTCCCGCTGGGTAGAAACTACATTTGAACGTGGTTATATTCATTTTATTTATTGCTGTGTTAAGAAAAACAGGCAAGTAAGAGTTACCTTGAAATCATCGAAGTCCAATGTGGTACTTTTGCCGTGATCTTTTTTCATGAAAGCCTCGTGTAGCTCGCTCCACTTAGAACATACCTACATAGTTGCGATAAAAAAATAACCATTGATCAAGAGCCCATAAGGATAATTCTTTCAGGAAGCGTTTTCATGAGTAATCTTCAGAACCTCTGTATTTTGACATAGCTTTGGAAGTCGGCAGATAGCGTAAGGCATCCCATGACGTCACAGCCCTCATCCTTTGTTGGCTATTTGAATCTTCTTTTTGGTAGAGGTCCCTTAAGACTCGTTAACAAAAATTAATCTACTCGGGAAAAGGTTGACTCTAAGCTCCAGTATGAGAAGTAAAGGCTCCTTCTAATGGATTTTTGCGATGATCAACAACGCACCAATGAATTGCTTACTTCAAAGGCAGTCAATGACAGAAAAGGTCAACCGCTGGAATTTTAATTGATGTTGGAAATGCGAAGCCAAATGTAGGGTACAAACTACAGGTAAGCACTGGACACAAAATGACGAAATAAGCTTGATAAACTAAACGAAAGACTGGCAATACTCGGAAAGGAATCAAAGGTTTTTCATGACAAGTATCAACTTTCGTTAATCTTTTAAATTTAAATTCAAGAATTGAGCTTAAAATGATCATAGGCTTTACACTGATTATTCGAGTGTTGGCAATTGGTATTGCTACACCTGATTAAATGAAAAAAAAAAGAAAAGAAAGAAACAAACAACAAAAGAAAAACTAACAAACTAAGAACTAACAATTGGTCTTTAGTTGCTATTTAATTGGCTGTAGCCCGACTTTTTTTCACCAATCACGAAGCTTAGATCAACACTACAGTATTAGACTGGAAGGTACCTGTGGTTTGATTCTCTTAAGAACAGCTCCAGCATTTAGTTTCTGAGCCATCATAACTGAGGGAGGAGTAGCCCTCTCTAATGACAGGGGTGCTGTTCGCTCATTTTCTTGGATTTGCGAGGAAGGGGTAGGGAGCACCTCTAGGTTGGTCTCCATCTCTTCCGGTACAGGATCCAATTTCCTGGGCACAAGTGACTTGGCGTATTCTTGAAGAAGGTATGACAAGGTGCCTTTGTGGTAAAAGTGAAAAACATCGAAAATGTGCTAATTTTCACAACAATCAGAAATCAAATTTAATCAAACTCTCAGACTGCCTGCACAGAATGAACGAATATCTGGACATCAGTTTCCCAGTTGTGGTTTATCTCCTAAGTTATCTTAACGCACACCTTGAAATATTGAACACTGAAACAAACAAACAAGAGAGATAAAGAAAACAAGGAACAGTCGCACGGAACGAAGATAAAAGAACGAATGCACGAACCAATGACCAAGAAACGAAGGCACTGAAACCGGAAGCTTTAAATGAGCGTCAATGAAACAGTTAATGTAAAACGGAAAATATGAATTTCCTGACAACTTACCAGACTGTCCTCCTCCAGTTTCGCGTGACGACACGTTATAATTCAGGAAGGAGTACTGAACTAATTCTTCAAAATTGATAAAACCCTTCGCCTCAGATGGCAATTTGGAGAACAGTAAATCGATCTCTGGCGATGAAAAGTTGACACCATATCTGAAATAACAAATGAACAATGCAAACTAAAGAAAAAAAAATACAGTACTGCATTAGTCTTGAAGGCGACGAAGGAGAACCCGACTCTTATGAGTTGCATGGTGTACAAAGTTTTCGCGAATGGTTTTTACCTCGTTCCAAAGATATAGAGAGAGAAACCAGGGAACGAGTCTTCTATCCGTGTCCGGTAAAGTGTCGTAATTTTATTATCATTTGTGACTGCATGGTGTTGGCTGAGATTCACCCACTGTGGGGATTTGAACAAAGATATAACAACTTTTGCCCCTGAAGTTAACGGACATCGGAC
>BLAZ01000404.1:459982-462482 GCA_014633955.1 Acropora tenuis | reverse complement strand
GTTTTGAGTCGATGTGTGAGTACTAATTCTTCGAGTTTGGAAGTGTTTTGGGGAGTCCCTTTTGAATGCATACAATGCAGACTAGATTGAAATGGCTTTTCCTCAAATCATGTGAATATTTCTTTTTTTCAAAGCTGATGTTTTCTGATCATGTTGGTAAAAACAGAAGAAATGATACGTCATGAGTTTCCTGGAAAAGCAGGAATGGGAAACAAGGATCAGGGATTGGGAATCGATTACCTCAAAAAAGCCTGTTTAATTTTTTGTAACATTAAGTTTATTTAGAGTGGACTGCATTAATATATTTAATACAACCAAAAATATCAATTCTGAGGGGTACATGTGCACCTGAAGCTCGGAATACAAGGGTATTTTGAGAGGTGGTCAGACTAGTTATTTTGATTTGACTTAAGAAGGTAGTTTAGAGAGTTCAAAATATTCTGAAGTTTTCCTCCATTGTTAAGCTTGCCAAGCTGCTCTTTGCCACACTACTGGGCTAGGGTACATGTGAAACTTGTGAGTATACAGCATACGGCATATTATTATTCTGCCTTCTGAAAGTCAGCAAACTCCAAATCTTAGATACTTGGATCCTCAAGTCCAAAGTGGAAATGTGTATTTAAGAACCTGGTCACATGAACACTCTTTAATGTAATTTTTGTTTCGCTGCGAAAATCCTCCTCTCCATTCTCTTGCTGATAAGTTCTAAATAAGTGGGAGGAACTGTTTCCTATTAATTTTCATCATTAGAAGAATGTCTCATCACAATGGAAACACTGCAATATTATTGTTTTATTGCATTAATAACAGTAATACTACCCAATCTAAATAAACTTCATGTTGAAAAAAAATGAAATGGTCCTTTTTGTGGTAATTGATGGCCAATCCTTGGTTGTTAATCCTTGATTCCCTATCCCTGAATTTTTCCAGGAAATCAACATCACAAATAAATCTCTTGCTGCATGCAACTATTTATTTGTTGGCAGAACAGTATTATTACTCTTTGTGAGTAGAAAGCCATTGGAAAAGGTGTTCGGTCGTCAGGCATTGATAGCATTAAAAAATCAGTTTGAAAACAAGAGCATTGAAAAAAATAAACAAGCAAAAGAAAAAAAGAGACCCTTGAAATGTTTTTGACAGCCATTGAAAGTGCTGGAAAAAGCATTGAGGGTGCTGGAAAATCCAAAATTATATCATCAGACCCATTGGCCATACGAACGTTTAGTTGTTGGCAAAGCCTTGGTTTTTACCTGTTCAACGTTAGTTTTCCTTTTTCATGTGAGGAGTTGTATGTTAATTTGCTGACTGACAAAAGGAGCATACATAATTGCTTCATTCTAGCCCCATAGACAAGTTATGTCATTCACACTTAGTCAGATTCTCAAAGCTCTGTCTTCAGGTAGCAGTGTCACTTAAGAAAAGAGAGAATTGAAAACAGGCCTTGTAGTACCTTTTCCAGTGCAAGTGTTTTAATGGCACTTGTAGGTGGCAGCTTCAGCCATGTAGGTGTTGTGTTTTCTTTTGGAATCTCCATCAAAGTACATTGATTTAAGGGAAATGTACCAGTTTGTAGCTTAGCTGACTCTTTCACTGTTGCATTTGCTTTTAATTAAAAGCATGGCTAGTTAAAGTAAGATTCTGACACTTGATTTTTTTTATTCCACAAGGCTACAAGTATGTGTAGATAGTATTTGAAGAAAACCACTCATTTGACAAGAGGAATACACAATGTTATTTTTACTCAGTAAATTAACTCTTGGCATTTTTTTTCCTTTTTTATATATTGTTCATAGTATAAAAATGCAGACCTTTGTCGGCAAGACTGTATGAGAGCTCTGCATCGATTCAACTACTTGAAACCTGAGAGGCAAAAGTTTAGTAAGTATTGTAACCTCAATCACAAGCAATACTAAGTTGCATTTATTTTAAAGAGTAGTGTTAAACTCTGTTTGATTGTCCCCCTGGTTGCTTGATGAAGTGCAATCTATCTTATGCAGAATGTCTTTGGTATATGATCATAAAATCTTCAATTTAACCTGGATGATACAGTAATTATTATTTTATAGCACATAATGATGGCCGTGAAGTTGACCTACTTGCTCTGGATGGAACTCTTCCTGTTCATATTAGAGGTAAGATTCTGAAAATAAATTTTAAAATAAATTCAACCAGCCATGTATGTAACCTAAAAGGGCTTTATCCTTTAAAATTAATTGTGTCTGTTGCAGGTTAAATTTGATATCAGGTCAAAATGATATTAATCTGGATTGATTTGTAATTTCTTTGTCTCTGCTTTATGATAATGAATACTAGAGACAAAGAAATTACAAATCAACCTAGGTTAAAATCATTTTAACCTGAAATCAAGTTTAACCTGCAACATTGTACAACATTAAAAATTTTTATTTTGGTTTTTTTTTTTTTGTTTGCCACAGATTTTGTTGAATTATTATTGTGTAATAAAATAAACAATTTGCAAATTATAAATTGTTGGAAATCT
>BLAZ01000404.1:424982-427482 GCA_014633955.1 Acropora tenuis | reverse complement strand
GTGAACCAAGCGTAGGAAAAGTCCCCACAAAAAAAAAAAGAAAAAAAAAAAAGATCATTAAAAAACTGATTTCCTTTCTTCCTCGCCTGCGGTGACATTTTCCCTAACACTTCTCCTCAAGGCCACAATTCTTCGTTCAGACAATAAAATTTCTTTCATAAATGCTTATCATTTCCGCGGCTTACAAAAAGGCATTGCCAATTAAATAACAGAATGGTTTTTTAGCATTTTATTTTAAAACAATCGAAAAAACAAAACGAAGTGGAACAATTAGTGCTCCTCGTGCATCGTGGCGGAAGTCACGCTTTCTCCTCTGGTTCAGTACTTCATGCATGATATGAAACAAAAGATAAACAAGACACAAAATGCTCATTGCTGTGACAAACATTTGCCGACAAACGTTTAGTTTGAAGTTAGTTGCTTTTCGTTGCGTGTACTTCAACATACCCTTTGTTTCATTTAAAACTGAGAATGTCTAACTGGAAGATGACTTATATGACTTGTATGACTCTACAGTAGTAACAAACAAGAGCATCACGTGGCACACATGCCGTGAATATGCACTTGAGAGAACTTTCCAATGATATTTTCATGCATGTGTCTTTGCTCAAAATTTACTTTTCCTTTGAAGTCCAGCCTACAATTCCGTGCTTGTTTCACACACGAAGGTTTTTGTTCTTTGCAGAGATTTTACTGTTTCAGAAAGGAGGCACTAATACGGTCAGGAGCTGATGAGCAGGAGCTTGCAACTCCCATACTAAGCCTATGTCATGACTTTTTTACAGACTGACCTATTTTTAGTAAACCTTTTCATTTGTGAAAGAAAGGCAGTTCTGGTCTTATGACGCAGTGACGTCAATTAGTGTCTTGTGATTGGTTATGGCACTCCCAGGGGAGTCTCGTTTAAGTAGATTCGATCTGAAAATAAACGCCTTGAAAGGAATATAGTTGATTTGCATGCTCCTACTCATAGGCTCCTGATACGGTATATTGCCTCTAAAAGCGTTGTCATGAAAGTTCCACGTGTTTTGTCAATTTTGGACGACAAAGATGTGCAGGTTTTGTCTATTTCTTTCATGAAATATTGCCTGAAGTGACACTATCTGGCTAAGACACTTTTTTTCTCCTACGCCGCTAGCCGTTTTGATTGTTTCTAATCCTGTTTTCACTGCCGGTACCGGCGAAATTCATATCACCTTGCATGGTACGCTTCAGTAAAGCTTGTTTGCTTTTACCGTTAATCATTGGGGCTCGAAGCGAAGATATCATGGGGAGCATATTTAACCCTGGGGCACGAATTACGCCAACGACAATCTGCAGTTATAGACATACTATTTATAAACAGAAAAGAATCAACGTAAATTCTCATTGTATCTGAAGAAGGCTAGTTTGGCCTGCTGATAATTTATGGTCCCTACAGGCTTTCTGGTCCAGAAGCCTCGATCCTAACACTTGGATGGGGGGCCGGATTATGGCTAAGTAGAACAATAGCAAAATATAAGTTTTGAAATACGAAATCTTAGAGTTTCCGATTCTGTAGATTTTGTGTCTCAGATGCTTCCGATAGTTTCGATTATGCAATTATTCCGAATACACCGATTTCTACTCTCCATTTCTTCCGTTTATAAGATTATTTGCGCCCGGGAAAACACAGCCCATACGCTCCATAGAGACGCACACAAAGCAAAATCATAGAATCGGAAGAATCGCAACCTCGTTCCCGGGACCTCTCCCTTGGTTCATGGACTTTCCTGCGCTTTGTTCGCGCGTGAATAAGTGAAATACTGAGATGACGTCAGAAAGTAAACTATGCCCGATTTTCCCGTAGTGTCGTCCATCGACTTAAAAAGCGCAAAAACTCCCTTACGTTTGACTATACAAAAATTGCGATAGCGCGTTTCCTAAAAACATTCTAAGATTTAAAAAAGCTAAAAAGATGATTTAAAAGTTGACTTGATAATGACGTTATGGTAACGTCGAGACGTCGTTGATTTTAAATCATCTTTTTAGCTTTTTTAAATCTTAGAATGCTTTGAAGAAACGTGCTATCGCAATTTTTCTTCTTTTCACTTCTTTTCAGCGTAACTCCCTCACTTTGAAAAGGTATAACATCCGAAGGAAAATCCAGGGCCGAAAACGTTTCCGCCAAAGTAATCAGGGCAGTGGCGACAGTTTATTTATGCGTATATGAAGAAAATTTGGGGATTTATTGGCTCCTTAAGTCGTAAAATAAAAGTGAGCAAAAGCGAACGAAGTTACATTAAGCCTTTCACAGTCTAACCCACGTTGACTGCAGAAATAGAAGGTGAACTAATACTTCGCCATTGTCTCTATCTATTTTTGATTTTGAGTTAGCGTAAATAGGTTCAAACACTTAGCCTGATTATCCTGGCCTCAGAATTTACGTGGCCGATCATGAAGCCGAGTAAGTAATTTCTAAAGCGGTTAATAAACGGCTCCGTCTTTTACGCAGAATCAAGCGTTTGTTACCAATTACTGC
>BLAZ01000404.1:347820-349140 GCA_014633955.1 Acropora tenuis | reverse complement strand
CATCAATTGCGCCATCCAGGGCGTGCGCTTGATTTGAAAACAAAATATTTGATTGGCCATCTGTAAGTTTCTTTGATCATTGACCAATCAGAATGCTTGGTTTGTTTCTTCTTTTTGCACTGAATTAATTCTTTTCTGCACTGTTTTCGAAAAAAACTGCACTGCTCTTAACCAATCAAAATGAAGAAATTTTTTCATGTATATTATTAGGTTTCAAACAAGGTGATAATAATCAAATTTCCGGCCACCGTAATGAGATAGCGAAGGGCCAACGCTCAAAACGTAGCTTCTTTATGATCTCTTTGCGGTGAACATTTACTCCTTAACAACATGTTTGATATCAAATTTTAATGCCATCTATCCATTGTCTGAGAACTGAACAAATTGATTTTGGTTACTCCCAAATATATGTCACTGAATTCTTTATAGTCAATCCATGATCACTAATCGACGGGTAGTTATTTCTTAAAGGCAACAACAGCTAGCATGAGTGATATATTTTCTGCTCGTTAAACTCTTGAAATAATGTTGACATCGATAGGATAATAATGATTGGATTTTTTTGCTATCTTTTACTTGTTATTACTGTTATTTTTTATGTGGCGCAAAAGCAAGCAATAGCCAGTTAAGATACATCCTGTTATAGAGGAGTTCCTCAAAGGGGCAATCAAGAGTTTGCTGGAGCTAGGACATCACTATCTTTAACTGAGAATCAGATTGTAGAAAATTTTAGGCACGAAGACATCGGTTCCCTCTTCTGGATGAAAATGTAATTGTGCAATGGCTTGCCTACCTTGAGGATGCGTACAGCTTAACATATTGAGTGCTTGTTCCCTGCTTGTTAAAAGACCGTTTTTCTTAGCAATTTTTCCAGTCACTGAGAAGGCCATTCCATGTTCTTATTGCAGAGCGAAGTAAGGTCCTGTAAAGTGATGATGTTTTAGCCTTGCACATTGTCAAGGTATGATATGGCATGGAGGTGCTGGTGCGAGTTCTTCGAAGGGATGTGCATCGATTTGGTAGCATTGCCTCAGACAGTGGCTGGTGTGCATATTGTAAAGCTCTGTAACAGCAGCGACCATCCTTCTATGTCGGAGGCTGGTGATAGCCAGTTATCTACAGGTAGTTGCTTGATCTACACAAATGATTCGGAGAGCTTTCTGGATAAAGTCAAGTTGGCTTAGAGAAGTTGGAGAGGCGTTCATCCACGACAGGCGAACATATCCCATATGCTTCGGATTTGAGCCCTGTACACTGTGGCCATTCTTGCAATATCATGTTTGTTGGTGATTTTTGGCACTGCTCCAATTTTCTGCTCAG
>BLAZ01000404.1:332820-335320 GCA_014633955.1 Acropora tenuis | reverse complement strand
CCCAGGATAGTTAGAACACGTTTTTCCAGCATAATGACTTTGAATAATTGAAAAAGTATTGCAGAAAGGCGAAGTTACATTCTCAGATGACGTTCTCGCTTCCGTCGACGTCGTGTTTCCTTAAGCTCCCTCGTATTATCCCCTTAACTTTTTCCGGTTATAAATTGGTTAAATGTTTATGTAAAAATTTATTTCCATCGCGAAGGGAATGCCTGTCGACGCCAACAGAAATACAATACTACAAATAAGTCTATAAATATGTCTATCGTATATATTGCATGTTGCAGTCATCATTAATTAGTTAACTGCTGTTAACAAAAATTTTAATGCAAATTTTCATATTTTCCAAAAACCCAACTACCACAACATATCGCAATGAAAACGAGAACAGTCAAATAGAATTCCCCTAAAAATTTATTGTAACCAGCATTTGAATGCACATATACAAAAAATGCGCCCTATAAATCCAATTTCCATATTCAAATAATTTTTCAAAGCGCGTCGACGAATGAAATCACAGAATTGAAAAATCACAACATTCACAATGCATGATGTTCTTTTGTTTTTCCCGCGCTTTGACTTTCATGACGGTCGTCTGCGAATAAGCAGATTGGCTGCGGCGATATCACATTCGCAACTAAACTAGAGTCCTAGAACTTAATCGAAAGGCCGGTCGAAAGTTTGTTCTTGCCAGATCCGCTCAGCTTTATTTGCCAACGTAAGAGCTTTTATATTTTGTCACTTATTTACTGTTTTCGTTTTCAAATTAAAGTCCTCGAAAGTTAAGGCACTCATACTTTTTTCCGTTCGATAAAAGATTTAAGCAATGCCTTCTTATTCGTAACAAAGCTCTGACAATGATAACTCGATAATGATGGCAAGACCGCCAGATTATTTTCGATTCTGGAATGCAACAATTACATTTCATCGATAGACAAAGTGCTGTTTTTCCAACAGACTGGACTCTACTTTAGAGAAGAGCTTAAGCGAGGTGTCGGTTAAAGCCGGTTAGTTATATTATTGTGACAAAATCATCGGTTGAAAGCAAAAGACAAAATTCCAAATTTGAAATATTCGATCGACCTTGCAGCTTTTACCGCCTACTAAAAGCACCAAATTAAATCTGAAATCTAAAGAACAAGCCAAGATTATCGCGCTTGCCATCGAAATTAAATAACTGTATTAAATCACACACACCTACAAATATAGCTTGATGAAATTTAACTCTCTTCCCTAACTTTCCGGTTCACAATATAGTGCACTTTCGCCTTGACCAAAGTTGTTGTGTTGCGCTCAATCAGCATGGGTGAGCCTCGTTTAATATAGTTCATTAATTTTATTCCTTCCACGTAGGAAAATGAGTTGATCTTTTCACCTGATATATTGAAGGACGTCGAGGCAAAAAAAAAGGCAAAGCAAAACAATCTTTGATATTAAAAGACTGAATCTTTCGCAATGCTAACGTTTAACATTAATACCGCATTCATTGTTTCAGTCAGCGTTAGAGGAAACAGTACAAATACAAATCATTGCAAGCAAAACAACTTGCCACTTCTTTTTTAAATCTGTCCCGTGTTTCAGGCTTTTGACAGACTTTTCATTTAGCTACCCTGCTGACAATGTTAAGCAAACTTTCAGTCATTACAGCCCACCCCTTCTTTGAGAATAAATATAATTTCATCATTTTCAGTCATGCTTTCACGTACACTAAAATAAACAATAAGAAGTCGTTTAAAAAAGTGACGAAACTGCTATCTAGCTACAACTTGTGATATGTAAAGCTTAAAGCTACTTGCTTTTCTTAATTTACTGTTTTTCAGTTCTATTTTATGGCAAATTTGCAAAAAAATATACAGCAAAATAGTTTCGCTTATTCCGTATCATATATAACTCTATGTTACTGTGGTTTGGGGCAATATAATTGTCAACTTTCTGTTATTACTCGTTTTGGCGCTTTGTAATAATCATTATTTTAAAAAAGGTTCATTTGTAATGTATCTGTCAAGCGTTGAAAAAAAACGTCATAATTTCAAGTTGTTCCTCCACATTGCAAAATCAGTTAGTACGCACTTAAAAGACTAAGGCCGTTGAAAGAATTTTAGCCATTTAAGAAAGAGGAGAAAACTAGGGAGATTTTTTGTCTCATTTGTTATTATTATTATTATCATTATTATTTTATCCTTTTATTTTATTTGGGTTCTTTTACTGCTAGAACTTTCTTTAAAAGTTTCGACGATCTACATGTGTCGATAAGAATCTAGCTCGTGTGATGAAGGGGTGTTTTGTTGTCGCATTTTGTTTTGGTAATGAGTGAGTTACTACTGTGGGTACAATTAACTTGCCCAAAATAGAGTAAAGAGAAAATCATAAAATTGCTGGGCGGACAATCTTGCCTTTAAATTCCCTTCATAAATCTTCTTGGTGAAATTTCGAGGCCAAACAGAAAATTTTTTGTCTCAATTTTTGACGTTTGACGTCTCTTGCCACTTCCTACGTGACA
>BLAZ01000404.1:322820-327820 GCA_014633955.1 Acropora tenuis | reverse complement strand
CTTGACAATATTAAATTTTGATCCCTAACAAATCACCTTAGATACGGTCTAGCCATTCTAACTTAATTTCTATTTCATCTGTGTCCACAGATTTGTTTGTACTCTTTCGTCTTTTCTCCTTAACACTTTCGTATGCCATATTTATGACTCCATTGACGTAATTGCATTTATTTCGGTAGGGGAAGAAGGAAAGAAAGGGAAAGTTGGTTCTTGCATTATTTGTTACTTATTTAATTCAAAATTCAATTGATAGGTGAGTAACTAAAACAAATTAAAAACATCCTTTTTCGCGGTAGGTAAATGTGAAATTTGTTCTGGAGATCATTTCCAAATTTGGCGATGGGAAACTTACACTTTCGGTCAAACAGGTCACAACTTGTCTTTGCGTCCGATACTATATTTACGTCGTTTTTCAGTCCCGCGGGTTTTACGACCTACGGGAATATAGATCGCAGATGTTAGGTCATTTCAGGCTTTCGCCGCCATCTTGGACTGACTGACACACTCCGCCTCGATCTCATGCTCGTAGCGATGCGATGCCAGAATTTACACTGATCACGAGCTGAATTTCAAAAATACGGGGTTATGACCATGTCTGTAGAAGGTGTTTAGCCAAAAAAAAACCACTCAAATCCCAGTTATAAAGCAATAAAACACATCGAACGCACTTTGCTAATATATGATTTTCACTGATTAGTTCTGATTATCAGAAGGAACATCTGCCGCTGACGAGTCTTGCAAAATATTTCAGTAATTCGACGCCTGGTCACTGTTCCTAATAAAAGTGTTTTTGAGATTATAACTGAGTTGAAATATGAAATGGTGTTCGCTTCAAACTATTTACTCAGGCCATGCTTATATCTATATAAATTTCTCTGTTTCGGTATTATTTCGACATAAAAGCAATTAACATTGTAGTCATATGCTAATGTAAATGCTTGATCTCTTCTAATAATAAATGAGCTATGAAGAAATTACACCGAATTTCAACGAAGAAAAAGGACTATAAAGTCAAAAATGCCGTTGAATTTCCTTTGCAAAATGGGTTAGAACGTTTGATCTGCTCAATGTTTCGCATATTTTGTAAATATTATTTAACGTGCACAAACCGCGCAAACTCAACGGACATGAACTTCGTGATAATTAAATAAAAAAACAGCAACAACAACACAAAAAAACGTTAACCGTACAACGAAAAAAGCCATAGGAATTTTCTGAAGCATTCGATATTCTCTGTTCCTAGTTGCATGGATCTGTCATGTTGTTGTTCGAGAGATTCTCGCCAAATTCAACATCACTTTCGCCTTTCGAACAAGATAATAGCGTTTCCTTGAGTCTAATGTGCGAATTACGACTAACTTTTCCCTTTTGTAAGGTGGTTTCTCAGTTTGATCACACTCGCCCGCAGTCCACAATCGTTTGTCTTGAGATGTAAGCCACGCGAAGATTTATGGGACATTCTTCTACAAAGCTGGCGATATTCTCGGAATTGTTTAGTAACATTCTTTTATTTTGAGGAGGTTTAGCCGCCTTATGTAAGCCAAGAACAAAAAATGGTCAGAATTGATAACGCTTCATCTGTTCATTTAAATCCCTGCTTAAAAGTTCGAAATTCACATTCTATTATTCCCGTAGCTGGCTGCAGTTTCATGATAGCGAAATTGGAAGTGATGTTTGATCGAATTTCGAGTACTTGAACTTATTATACCGAGGTTCACCAGCCACACATTCAGCTGATATGAAAATGATGTGTTTTCCTTGTAAAAGGTCAATTTGAACAGTTAGTTCCGTTTCGGCCATTTGGAAAAATTATTTATTTATTCCTTTTCGAAAGATTTTTACATGAGTTTTGAGCTTGCAAGTTTTTCGCAAACAGCGCTGTCACAGAAAGCTCTTGTCAAGCTTGTTTTGGTTCATGGTCGAAGGTTGGGAAAATAAATTTCACTGTTACCTCATGTTCAAACACAATTTCCGCAAAATAATTTGTGTATTTTTTTTCTTTTTCCTTTCGGGGTTAGGATATTCAAAGTTTTGCATCGCCAGGGCAATATTTTGTACACGAATATAGATACAGAGAAGTTAAAAATCTGTCCATTAATCTTTTGCGAGAGATGTACATTTTATTAAATGGGCTTACCTTCTTTAATGATCAGAGGCATGAAGCAAGCCGGTCAAAAATCTTGCAACAATCCCCGACTCCGTTGAGCGAACTTCAAAAGCCGTAATCCTTGAACTCGCTGTAAGATGGAAGAATGTCACCTACATTAACTTATTAAAGCAAATGATGTCAACGGTTTCGGTTCATCTCATTGAGAGAAATTATTTCGTAATGGAGGTAATGTTTAGGGGAGCCTAGTTTTATTGATCTCCAGGGTGGTCCACTACAAATTTCAGGGGGTCGATATTGTATTTTAGTGGGTGATGGAGTGCATTTATGAAAAGAGTTAGCACTAACCCCTCGGTCACATTAGCGCTTGAGATCGCGTCTAAGTATGCTTTCTTGTGATGTCATGCAAGCAAGCTCCAGCAAGCTCTTGGGTTCCAAGCAAGCACGGCGAGGTCACATTGAAATTAGTGCTTCGGCTTGAGTCGCGTGGTACATAAATGGATGAGTGTTTGATACTACTGTTTTTCTTTTTCTTTGCGTATTCCCAACTATGTGCGCACGTCAGAGGAAAAAAGAGCAGACTTCGAAGGAAAAGACTGATCTTTCTCAGTCTTGTAAATATCTTCCGAGCGAGCTTTGCAATGGACCGATTTCATTCGTTGCAACTGAAGAAGGCACCGCTAAATACGGAACGGCGGCCGTCGCACTGAGACGAAAGATTGGCGCCAACCTTCGACAAATGGAAATGTAACATGCGGCGCAAGCGATGGTGCAAAATGTCCAGTATAATTACTGTAATTTGATGGCTCGCTGAACGGAATTGGCCATGAATTTGATATAGAACCATAGTCAAACGGCGATGGTGTCCTCGACATGTTGGACTCCTGAGACCTCAACAAATCGATGACTTCGAGTTGATCGCGATCGATCGCTGAAAGATCAATTAGGACCCTCTTCCTTATTGGTCAGGTTGCGTGTTTGTTTACCTAGCACATCTCAAGAGCACTAGTGAGTACTCTTTAACTTAGCTGCGGATCCTTTGAAGTTTTGAGCTACCCCGCCTCTTTTTCAAGCAAGCAAGAAATGTTCTCCTAGGTCGGTCACACCTGTGACGAGCTAGGAATGTGCTAGGTAAGCAACAAGCAAGGGTTTAGCGCGAACGTGACCGAGGGGTTAGTTATGATATGGAATGTCATCAGCTAATGTCATAAGCTAATGACTTAATAATCTAATTCCCCGGATCAACACTTGAAGGGCCAACTTAAGCTGAAAACGTTTACAATTTCGGAGATATCATAGATCTTAGAGACTACGCGTACATGTTTGACTTATATATTCTTTGCTGTCTCTAACAGCGTCACGGAACATTCTGAAAACCAGTCAGCTTTAGTTTAGGAAGAGAAGATCTTCCAAATCTACGAGGCTTAAATTAAGGTTTACTGATTTCTATTCGAAGTAATTTAGACGTTGTGCTAGCCCTGCTGTCAATTCTATAAGCATTTAATGACGAGACGGATTACAGAATTTTTTAGGAACCTCCTGATGGGCTGCTATCCCTTGCAATCTATCACTCTTTGAAATGAGGGAACTTAAAGAAACGACACTGGATGGCGACGGCAACAACACGCCACAAGTCAATGATATCATTGGTTAAAAGATGAATAATCGTGCTGCACATGTACACGTGCAGCACGGATTTTAGCAAATATTTTTAACGTCCACTGATTATACTGAGTCAAATTTGAGGTTTAACGACAACGAGAGCATGCAAATAAGAATCATCATTCTCTATTTTCTCGCTGAAATCTCTCATACCAAATTCATTCCGTTAGGATACTTCGCTTAGAATGTATGACGTGAACAGGATTGAATAATCGCGAAAAACGTTAATATAATAGTGCAAAGTTATATTTTGACGGAGATGTTTTCGTTGACGTCGCCGTCGCAGATCTTAAGGCCCTTATTAAAAGAAAAGAAGGGATAACTGATGAGGTGTGCTTTTGACTCACTGTGGCAGCCTTTGAAGCCGTCAAACAAAATATTTGAAAGCATACCGCTTTCCCAGCCTTGATGCGTACGACGCATTAACCCACCCCACCACTTCATCCTTTCAAATCCTCCCTCTCTGAAATAAATAAACACCCACTTGGCGCCAGATTAAAAATTTTCATTAAACAAAATTAGCTTGGTCAACTCTAACAAATATTAAGCTTCTTTCGTCGAATGAAAAGTGATCCGCTTTATCCATCGTCATTAGAATGAAAAAGTTGAGTTTCGGTATTTTCATTTGTAAATTCTACAGCGCTTCGAAAATTTATAAAGTTTTAGGTCTTTCGTCGATTCCTTTTTTCCATTTTCTCTGAACAATGTCTATTTTCCAAGAAAGATTGATTGATGAAAAAGCCAACTGGCGTCAAGGGAAGAGGAAATAGCTCTCCATAACACCGTATTTTTTATTATCTTTTTCAATATTATTTACAATAGGTTTCTAATGGTAATAACTTGTCATACTAATTCACGGTTTTATCTACAGTGTATCTTACGCATGTATATGCAATGTTTTCATAATTGCATAGGCATGACAGGTGGTCCGCCCATAACATGATTACGAATGAAATTCTCTAATTTCTTCTATTTTTTAGGACGCCTTGATCATAATTTGAGTTAAAGGACAGAATCCAGGCTCACAGTAAGACGCAATGCCAACAACTTAGAAAAGTCTCGAATACCCAATAATTCACTCAGAGTTAATAGAGGAGACTCTATTAACTCTGATTAACTCAAGCTTGGAATTTTTAATTTAACTTCATTAGATTTCTCCATCTCTTACTCTCTGAAAACAATGAGGTTTTTCTCGTTTTGCGCGCTTCTATGACAAAACCCGTTCGTCTGC
>BLAZ01000404.1:302249-304749 GCA_014633955.1 Acropora tenuis | reverse complement strand
CGCGAACGCTTTGTACAGCATGACACGAAGGTAAATTTCCATTTTTGATTTGTTTGCCATCACTTCTAAAGCAAGAAGGAAGATTAAGGCTTCTAGTTTTCTGTGAGGAGCTGCTGCTAGGTTTCCTAGCCATTTCGTTTTCAACTTGCCAGTTTCGAAACCCCTGGACCACTCATCAAACACTGAAATGCTATGATAAAAAGAGATACATTGGAACTTCTGATCATTTAGATATTATTGTAGATAATTTATTCTTGTTTTGAGGGGATTTAAGAACACCTGTTCCACTTTTAAACGTTTGTGTTTCAGTCCGAAGAAAAAAAATTAGATTTTGTATTTTTTGGCAAATCCCAAGAACCGTTCCATGTGCAACATTAGTCATTATTTTAATGAACAAAATAGTTCAAACTGTCTCAACCTAAAAGATCGACCGAAAACAAAGTTATTGTAGTTTTTATTAATATGTATATTGCAGATTTTACGTGAATAAATAAATTATGTATGTATGTATGCATGAATAATATAAAGAAAATGTTTCCCTTATTTTCTTTTTTTTTCCGTGGTCAGACTGGGGATTGGGGAAGATCCCTATTAATCGGGGAAATTTAGTAACCTAGCCTTTGTGTTTCAACAGTTACGTCATGTTTTAGGTCACGTCATACAATAAGATATTATCTTTATTTGTAGGACATTTCCAAGACAATTTGCATCCAAAGAAGATTTTTTTAAAATAACAATTTGATAACGAAAAAAAGCTGGCGAAACTTCACCAGTTTCACCTTTGCCTAGGACCTCGCGCCTTGCTTTGGGAGATTAGGAACTAGTTTACTAAGTACTGCAAACGGACATACGTAAATATGGTTTTGTATAGAGAGTGGACATTACGACTCACCTTATGGGAGACAGAATTCTATCTAATGACTGCAATTACAAATATATAGGGAAACTGGTATTTCTGAACGAAGCTAGTCATAAGAAAGGCATCTCTCATGTATGGATTTGAAGTCTACGCCTGTATTGCTGTAAAGGTACCCGTGTACCTTAATTTCCGCAGTATTTTTATATCCCTCTTTAGCTTTTACCGCATTTTACGTCACAATGACGCTCCGCTAGTTATCACGTGACTTTAGCTTATATACCGCAAACTTGGGTAATTTCCAATAAGGTTCACAGAAATTCGACGGGCAACTTCGAAAACTGAATTCGAGTTGAACAGTTGGTTAGGGAAAAATACCCCCAAGTAGAGCTGAAAACCGAATTACTTTCAACTATAAAAGATTCAAGGAGTACAAAGTGCGGCGTTAAACGAAGTGTTGACATTAGACAAAGATGAGACCTTATCTGTGGGATCAAAATCGTTTCGCAAGTCAAGACATTCAATAAAGTCATCCACATCCGGATCATCGCGCTCTTCAAAAGAAACTTAGATTAATATAATGTGAAAGCAAGTACGCGAAATCATGGAGCTCGAGTACAGCGGAGCTGACGCCGCTACAGTCAAGTCAAGCAAGCTCACCCGAACGAGAAGAGTCAGTCCACCCTTGGAAACAGTTGAGCAGTCAACCGAGGACACCAAGTAAGTCCGTTCCTTTACTATCGTAACCGAAATAAAAAAAAGGAGAGAGAGTGATAAGGACAGAAGAGCACGTGCTCGTCAGAAAGAACAATGGAGCATTGTCGATCTACCTAAAGAAAAGTCAGGTTCCGCTGGAGAAGAACATTTAAATGCTAGTGGAAATCTGCAACCAAAGAAGATCAAAGAAAACTTCTGCAGACGACGAGGAGAAAATTAACGTTGCATTTATTTAAATAAGTTACTGGTAGACTAGGCAGAGTTTTAGAAAACAAAGAGTGTCTCTGTCTCATCACCTTGTCGAACTTACCGCCCGAATACCTGAAGTACTACGCCATGAGCCACAAACAAAACAGCGAACAAAAGACAAAACTCGGCGATTCGCCAGACGAAACTAGCGATACTGGCTTTAGTGAAACTTCAGAAACCTTTGCGCAGAGTAAAGACGCAACCGCCTGATCAAGCAGAAGGTTTAAAAAATTTATAAAAAAAAAAGCACGGACTATGACCGAAAAAGGTTTCGAGTTCCGTTCCGCGGTAAAGGAAAATTCAGCTAAGGCCGCAAACAAGAGCTTTCACGCAAACATCACAGCGTCCCATGACAGGAAGGTTAAAGATTTAATTGCACTCGCCGAAAAAACTGAATTCGAGTTGAACAGTTGGTTAGTCCTAGTGAAAAGTACCCCCCAAGTAGAGCTGATAACCGAATTACAGTCTGTACTTTCCACTGTATAAACGACTCAATTAAAGGAGTACAAAGTGCGGCGTTAAACAAAGTGTTGACATTAGACAAAGATGAGACCTTATCTGTGGGATCAAAATCGTCACGCAAGTCAAGACATTCGATAAAGTCATCCACATCCAGATCATCGCGCTCTTCAAAAGAAACTTTGATTAATGTGAAAGCAAATACGCGAAATGATGGAG
>BLAZ01000404.1:264623-267123 GCA_014633955.1 Acropora tenuis | reverse complement strand
CAAGTTTAAATTTTCACGACTCAGCCTCAGCGTTGATAGATGACTATCAGAAAACGCTGCTGGATGTTAATAAATATCAAAAGTCGAGATTCAGACGGAAATCGGTGGTTAATACTGGTTAAAATTAAACAAATTATTGTCTTGATAATGCGCACGGACGTGATCGGCATTGCTCAGCTTGTAACCAGCGACCCCGGCCAGAGAAAACAGCCTATCTAAGATATGAGTAATTTGGGAGTTCACTCTAGTATAAGGTAGCAAAACCTACCTGAAACTACCCCTGGTATAGGCTAAGGCTTCCAAGGTCCCAGCGGCACATCCCGACCTAGAAATTCCTCAAATACCGCCAGCCCCCAGGGGGGGCAAAAACATTTACTGTAATTATGTTAAGTAGGAGTTACAATTATGAGCAAGAGTTAAGATTAGAGTAAGATTTAAGAGTTGTTGTAAGCGGAATCAAAGTCCAAATACAAATAATTGCAGCACCACAGTGCCAGTGAGTTTAGAGTCCCTGTACCTTTCCAGTAATCGTTACTCGGATTCTCCACCAGTAATTTTCACTTTGCTTCACGATCAACTTAAGAGGAACCACCACGCACGTAGCACGTTTCCGTCTCCTTCGCAGCCGTCTTTCGGCATGTCACGCAAAGCTCCCCCGACATAGTGTCATCCCGAAAGACCGCTGCGAAGGAGATTAGTAAGGCGTTTGATACTAGTAATATTGTGTAAAAAATTGCTTTACTATGGCATTCGTGACATTGCTCTCGATTGGATTCAGTAAAAGTTAACTTGAAAACCGAACTCAGTTCGTCCATTTTGGCTCCTCTAGATCCTACAACAGGAAAATCTCATGTGGTATTCCCGAGGGTTCAATTCTTGGGCCTCTCTTGTTCATTGTGCATGTTAACAATCTACCAACTGTCTGTAGCTTGACCCAATCCCTACTATTAGCCGATGATACTAGTATTTTTTTTTTCTCATAAGGATCCTAATCAATTAATTTCCATCGTTACTATGAACTTACAAAAATATCGATTTGGCTAAAAGCTAATAAGTTATCCTTGAATTTGTTAAAAACTAATTTTATGTTTTTCCATCCAAGACAAAAGAAGACTAACGTTAACTTTCCGCTGGTTTTGGAAAATGCTTTGATTTATGAAGTTACCGAAACTTAATTCCGGCTTGTCGTCCTCGTTGATCATCATCTTTCATGGAAACCTCACATTAGTCTTGTTTCAAAGAAGATTTCAAAATTTATTGGAATTATTAAAAGCTCGCTGTCCTTTTATTCCCTCGTATATCCTTATTTACCATTTTGCAATGTGCCCTAGTCCTCCACCTCCTTCTCTAATTTAAATTGTATTTGCGGCTTATAGCAAAAGCTGGCTAACTTGCAACTACCTTTCCTTTATTTTGTCAACTTAGGCTCCTTGATATTTTCAGTATTAATTCTTTTTCCATCGCCATTTTCGTGTATTGGTATCACCTCAATCTTTTGTCAGTTACTTTTGGATGTTTTTTCACGACTGGTGAGCGATTTCATCAATACAATACTCGAACTGCCTTTTAATATAGATACCAATTTTATAGAACTAATATTAAAGAATTTAGTATCCTTTGTCAGCTTGGACCTAATAGCGACCTTCAGATTGCAGTACGAGGACGACTTCGAGTACGAGTTTTCCGTACTGAGCACGCGCTTTAAGTTTGAAGTGTAAAAATGTTCGGAGTGCGCATGCTCAGAACTTAAAACTCGTACTCTTAGTCGTCCTCGTACTCCAATCTGAAGGTCGCTAATGTCTGGAAATCTTCACCAGTCTCATTCAAATACAGTTTCCTTCTAACCCTAACCCTAAACCCTAACTAGGTCTTAAAAAGCGTAACGCTTTGCATTTATAGCCATGTTGTTGTCGAGGCCTACTCGCGTAAGCTTTAATATGTTATTATAACTGATTGATTGTAACTGCAATCATTAATGTTGTACATTTATAGGTGACTAAGATAAATAAATAAAAAATGAGCTGGGACCCACTGTTTAGCAATATGCATGGACGAGGAGAGAACTTTGTTGACCTCAACGTCTACATGTTGGGAACGGCTTTGCAAATGACTTGAAAAACAAAGAAGGGTCTTGTCGCAAACGCCATATCTCTAGAGCTTTTTAACGGGATATGGTGAACTATCGTATCGATGGCTTTCTTCAGGTCATTAAAAGCTGTCCCTTTGAGAAGACCGTTATCCATATTTCGGCGGATTTCTTCCATAAAAGAAGGTGGCAGCTGTTTCGGCGGAGAAATTCATCCGGAAGCCAAATTGACAAGGCGACAAGAGATTGTTGACGTCTAAATAACTGAGCAATTGATGATAAACAACTTTCTCGGCGATATCCGAAATCCGACACCCCATGGAAGAATGGAGCTATGGCCATACTGAGTTCTCCATCTCTTCCTTGTTAGATCATCCGCAAATGTAGGTATTTGCAGTATTTCCTGTTCGATTT
>BLAZ01000404.1:234131-236631 GCA_014633955.1 Acropora tenuis | reverse complement strand
GGACTTTTGTTCTTTAAAGTCTTTAACTCTTCCGGTCAATTAATTGATCTGTGCTCTGGACAATTAAATTCTCCATGATAGGCTACCATGTACTTCGTTAATTAAACATACTTAGTGCTCATCATGTATGACTAAATATTGAGAGAAGATGCATCCTTTGTGGTTGTAGAACGGAGGAGTGGATCGGATAGAACGAAAAACCGGCAATAGACGATCCGTGTAGGTCATAGAGATCAATTAAAATAAGGAAATAAAACACTTCAGAACAAGTGAGCATTGTTTGTGCAGTATATGGACCAGCCTTAAGGCGATAAAGTTTGTAATGCTTTCTGTTAGGAATGCTGATAAAGACGAATTATGGTCGGTATCCCTAACCCTATCTCTAATACTTTGTAACAATGGCGTTAAAATTTACTGCCATTTACACACCACTGATGTTAAGAAATGACCTGTCACTGAGTTGTATTTGTTGAATGCATTTGCAAATCATCAGCATTCGAATTTTCCACTTCGCCACTTCTCGAAGAAACCGCTCTGCATAAAAGGACCCGCTTGAAGGCTCTTACGAACGAAGGCATGCGCCACGCGTAAAGAAATTGATTGGCTGCGCAGTTGACCAATGCCGTCAGGAACTGAAAATCCCGCAACCAATGAATAACATCGCAATTGCATACGTCACATAGCAAAATGACGTAAACCATCGCACAAGAAGATAGATTGCAGAAAATAAATACGAAAAGCACCAGAAGGAATGACCTCGTTGCTTTCTTTTCATATATTAATCTCCGTTCCATAAGTCGATTTCTGGTGTCCGCTGCGACACTGCCTTCGACATGGAGGCTTTGATAGATGCGAATATAAGCGTAAGTCACAACGCCAAAAGATACTATTACTATCAAATTGACAAACACAAAAACGAATGTGTAAAAACCAATAGCAAAGTAGGCAAATGACGAAGCTATGGCGAAAACCCATATGGAAATTGACCAGATCATTGTTCTAGATCGCGAAAAAATTCTCCTGTATTTTGAGGTAATGCTAAGGTACCTTTCCATCGCCAGAGATGAAATGCTTAGTAATGAAGCTGTACAGGAAATGAAGTAAGCCATATGGACTAAAGCAATGTAACGCATAACATGTTTTCCTTGAATCTCGCTCAAGTGAAATGCCACAAATGATGGTTCTGTTATCAGCCCTGTGATAAGATCAGCAACAGCTAGATTCAATACTAAGCAATTGAACTGAGAAGATCTTAGTTCTTTGTTGGGGTCTTTTACAATCACCCAGCAGATCAACATATTTCCCGGTACCGTTATTAGACACAAGATGGCTGTGACGATTGTGGTTGTCAAGGAGACCTCAAAAGGCGCTCTTTGACCCTCGCAAAAATTATTTCCGAATACCATTATTATAAGATAAGAAAAGCGCCTTCCTGAAAAATACAAGATCAGTTGAAGAGCCACCCGCTCTTTCTGCGAGGGAAAGCAGTTTTGAAAGTGCAATGAACCACCATCCTTTTGTCGCTGTTTACATGCATGGCGAGTATTGTTGCAAAGATGGAGCAGCCACAGGTACCTCGCAAGTGTTCCTTGAAAAATAAATTAAAGAAAATTACCCCTTTTAACTCTAGATATCAATATTCCTGGACGACTCATCACCGTAAAATAAAAACCGATAGCCCCAAATTGAATCGCAGAAGATAGGCAATATTTAGCCATTTCTTTTATGTTTGTTATATGTTCAATTGTCGTTCAATACGTGATCTGAAAATTTAAAATGCTTCAAGTTATGCAGTATCACATCGCAAAGGGCAAGTACAAGGAAAAACGGTTGCGAATACCGATGGGTATTAAACGTCGAGAAAGGTATATGCATCTAGCTAGAAGGAAAAAGAGATCCTTTATTTTTCACTATTTTGACTGTGTACTAAAGCGGGACAAACAAATTGTATTCGGTCTCCGAACCTGTATCCTGGTCATTGTTGAAAAATAACTTGACATTTTGCCAAAATCTTAGGTAGGTGGTTCATTTTGCAACTCTAAAAATTTATCCGCGGTGAACCAAGTAAAATTTGTTTCGGCCGCTATAATACACATCTACAAGACGACTAGACGGTATCAATTGTCTAGCTTTTCTTTGTATGAATAATTCCAAAATTTTCCTCAAAGAATCATGTTTTCGAAAACTCACGTGGATTGTGGAAGACTTACATTTTTAACATTTGCGCCATTACAAAATAAAAAAATTGCTATGAACTTACCCTTTATAAAGCTGAATTAAAGCGCCTTTTAAAGGAAACATTAGCGTTTTTTTGAAGAGATATTGGATACAGATGTCCCTATCTTGTTTGCCTAATATGAGAGATATGAAATGAGATATGCTGTGAAATTGACAGACACCAACGAAAGATTAATTTTTGCATTGAACTGTCGAATCTCTACCAATCAGGCCCAGCGACCTAAACTTAATTACAGTTTGGTTCCACAAGCTTTATTAAAGT
>BLAZ01000404.1:206631-209131 GCA_014633955.1 Acropora tenuis | reverse complement strand
GAAAATTTTGATCGGATATGGACAATTATTGGCCAATTTCGATATTTTAAAATTCAGCTGTTAACGATAGACCTCAGCACGAGGCTACGGGGAATAAAATACAGTGTGTGGGGTTTATTCCCCGGAGCCTCGTGCTGAGGTCTATTGTTTACAGCTGAAATGTCAAATATCGAAATTGGCCTATTGAACGTATAAAGAGCGGAGACACGATCACTTGGAATACATGACGTACACATTGGGCTAAGCAGTGCTTCGGGTGCACTATGGAGTGATTTTTAAAACCGGGCAAGTTCATTCTAATATGCTTGAAGAATCTTGAAAAGGGCTTTGTAGCTAATCAAAATGGTGCATCGGTAAATAAGTTGTAAAATCAGAACAAATGCTATCACAGTCGCGACATCTACTTTTATTGGGCCATCATGTTCGACCACAATCCAAAACTGATTCGACAATCTCGAGCGGGAAACCCTGGGGACAAGGTTAGGTCCCAGGCTCAAATTGGTTTCTATATTTAACCCAATGGCACTGCGAAGCTTCCATAATGGTGAAGCAATCCTATTTTTCACCAAGTAGAAGTTAAAGTCGTCGCTTATACGAAGTACCTCACCTGCATGCAGTTTGTGAATGTTACGCAAACCAACATTAACTTGCTCACAACCTAAAGACGAAAGCAAAACAGGATGGAAACGTAAGGCAGGCAAAACTATCTCACATTAAATGCTGAAATGCTTGAAAGTCACTGCTCACTACTCATTTACGGAAACATCTATCTATGCATGCTTTTCCCTCTAACACACACAACGACTGGGTTACACAGTCTACTTCTGTAACTTACCTTGAGTAACTCTGGGTTTGTGAGCATGCAATCTTTCAGACAGCGGTCCAAGAAGTCATTATGATTTTCTAGAACGCCGTCAATGTTGGTTACCTAAAAATAGCAAAAACAAAATATCGACCTTATTCCAAAGGGCCGCCACTTTCATATTACTCTTCAGTGCTAATTTTCACGCCAACTTAACATTCACATGACGTCACTTGGGTTTAAGGTGTGTATATTGAAGAATTTCAAATTAGAACGAACACAGCAATTTATCATTTCTACCGAACAGCACTTCTTCCCTCGCCTGAGGAATTAGTAAATGTAACTTAGATTCTAATTTAAAAAGTCGTCTATTAATACCGTCTTGAAGCTTTTCTCCATCAAATGCCAGCTTGGTTCTAAAACTTCAAACATCATGTAATGTTCGTAAGTTTGAACGAAGTGCAGCATTCGTTGACGTAAGGCAAACGCAGCCGCGTACCTGAAGTTAGTTATAATGTTAAAAAAAAAAAGAAAAAAAAGGAATTAATTTTATTAATTTAACCTACTCCTGAACATTAACGATAAGAACAAGAAATAACGGTAAAACACACGGTATCTGCAATTAAGAAGCATGCAGAAAATGTGAGAATTACAACTTCTCCCTCTAAACAGAGAATTTCAGTCTTTTGCAAGCAGTGAGACGTAAAGGTATTGTAAGTTCGCACTGTATTTCGGAGACACATGCGCGCAACCGTGGGGGAAGGGTGGTGTCGCGTTTGGGGAGTTGCCCGACCTTGACATGTGCTTGTCGGGATTCCCAACCCGGCCTTTGCTGTAACTGCGTTGTTTCCTCGGATACCAGTGACAAACAGTAAGGGGAATAGCAACACTATATGCAGCTTCCCCGCTAGACATTCCTGTATAGCTTCCGGCGGAAGTGTCGTCAGCCTCCCAACTATAACTTACCAGCCCACCTAACAATTTGCCACTGGCTTTTAGGTTATTTTGGTTGAGAGAGCAAACGCGAATGATCTGTTGAAATTTAGTACAAACTACCAAACAAACCTAAGCCTTACCAATGAGAAGAATTAAGGGTGAAAAGCTTGGCCCTTTTGTTACTAACCCACACACTAAAAGAAAGAAAAAACGAGAAGGTTTGAGTGCTTAACTTTCACTGTTAAAACGCTGGTACAACCAGTGTTAGTCCAGAACTTTCGAGTTCTTGCTTGTGAAAAAAAAAATTGTTTCGGAAACGCAATGCATATAAATCAACTGAAACAGTGCAAAGTACAGGAATACAAAAGATACGAGATGAAGGGTTAAGTGGTAATTAACGGGCGGTTTACAAACGCATAACGAACTACCATTTTTTGAGAAAACCTGATGTAACTTCTGAAAGATTCATCCGGTGTGCAAGGACTGCCATAAAGGCATTAAACATGAGACACATCCTGCCAATAGTTGCTCGCGATGCGAATTTTGAAGAAATGATCTCGACTTACTTGCAAAGCTGCCTTTCGACATGTCTAGCGTAAAACAAGTGTCTAAACAGCATTTGGTACTTAGTCAGCGCCTAATGACAATGTTAAGAAACTGTCAGAAATGTATTGTCGTGCCAATATTCTTGGAGGCATTATTGAATTGACCGTAAATGCCCCTTAGGGGAGGTGGTCAAGCAAGTATGTGGTGGTGGGATGA
>BLAZ01000404.1:174131-176631 GCA_014633955.1 Acropora tenuis | reverse complement strand
CTTTGAGACCGTATACAACAATCATAGAGGTGCAAGGCATGCTTAAAGACCTCTTAACTATACTGACTCCCCAAGAAGTACACCAAGGGTTTTTCCCAGATATCATCCATCAAAAAGGCTTAGCAGGTGTCTCCCTATAGCACAAGCCATATTCATTATTCATACATAATAATTAAAATTAATTTTACTCACTTAAATACAAATTTTTCAAGTTCATCTACATCCAAGGACGACGTGGGGGGCAGTGTACTTGGAGGAGAATCTCCGCTGTTTCCAGGTGTCTGTAAAAAGGTCAATAAAGTTAGAGTTAAGGATGACAGGGCTTGAAATAATTGCAAAACGCAACTTAATTGATGCTAGTATAAAATATAATTATCATGTTAGTTGTAAACCAGTTGAAAGAGTTTTCAGGAGTAAGAATTATACCTCTAATATTGGTCCAGTTTTCAAATGAAGAGCAAAAATGTTAATAATAATTATTAGTTCTTGTCATGCATGCTGGTGTTTTTTTTTATTTTTTTTTCCCCACTGAATTTCACAGAATGTAGAAATGAGCAAATACAATAACTGTTTGAAATGCTGCAAAAATTAAACAAATTTGAAAAGAAAAATGATCATAACAACTGGAAACACAAACTTTTTTCGGAAAATTGGCGACTAACTTTTCAGTGGTGCATCCTTCAAATTACAATATAATTTTCTTAATTTCAAGCTCAGTGATTAGTAGTGATGTATCTTTAAACCCAATTTTTACTAGCTATAATATTCTTACGACAATGATGATATAAACTCAATAAATTAGCACGTCGGGTACTAGGCTGATCATAGTAACAGTTTTTCTTGAGTACCATTGTGATACTGAATGTATTTTAACAAGCTTCATTTTATATCACAGCCCAAAGATGACATTATAAAGAGGTTTAAAACAATCATTATTACAACATCTAATACCTTTTTTGTGACTGAATCGTAAGTTGGAGGAGGACCTGAATGAAGACTTGGAGATGGCGTTCTTGGTCTGGCTGGTGCAATGACTTGTGACATCAGCTCTGGTTCATCTAGATCATCTGCAAAGTCTGCACTGGATGAAATCCCCATTGCTGCTAACTTCCGTTCTGTATCTGTTGTTTGCTAGCCAAAGAATAAGATACAATTAATGTTACTCTTTAATACTGCAATGCACTTTAATTTGAACTAGAATTAATTTTATTAAACTTCTCAAAGCATTATTAAATTTTTATAATTCATTACTTTGTCTTTTATTACAGCATCCAAAGGCCATGTAGGCATTACATTAAATCTGTGCATAAAAATTATTGAATGGATGTCATGTTACATGCGTGCACAAATGTACTTCTAAAGCTAGAACTGCAGCTGAGACGGTAAGGATAACTTCACTTCACTTATATATGCACAGAATCTTCTGCATCACTTGCATTCAGCCATAAAAGTACAGGAAGAGCAAGAAATTAAATTTTCAAGAGATTCAAGTCTTTAGTGAAAGGGGTATAATGTCATTAAATTTTGTAATCTGTAACTATGATTATAATGTATTGGCAATTAACTCACAGGAACATCACAATGTCATTAATTTTAAGAACAGCCTTTCGATCAAATTTTACTAGAATGATCACAAATTCTCTGTAGAATCACTCAAAAAAAATTATTGATCAAAACACTAGCGGAGAAGTAGCACTTTACACACAAGAGCAAAACCACACTGTTTCTGCTTTTGTGATTCAGCATAATCAAGTACATAATTTATGATTCATGTTGTAGGTTTTGTAACAGGGTTGGACATTAGCACTCGCCTGCTCGCCCAGGCAAGACTTGTAAGTTGTCGGGCGGGTACAAATCATCAATCACTTGTCCATTCAGCAAGTACGATTTTCGTTGCCAAGATAATTATTATTCAAACTGCGAAATAAACACTGCTTTTTATGTACCGGTACATTCCATTTTGCCAAGAAAATCCCTGAACATAAACTTATCATTTTCTATTTTACAAAGTTTTATATTCTGAACTGTCTTATAAATTCACACTAAAAGGCAACCTTGGGCTTCCTAAATTGACAAATTATATGAAATATGGCTTCCTGGTCAATGATACTGCTGGTCACTATCGAGCCATTGGTGACCCGGTAAACATGGCCCCTTAAGACCACTTCTGAGAAGAACAGATAATGTTTACTTGCAAACTAAAGGAATCTGGCAAAGATTCATTAATAAAAAAAATCAGCATTAAATCTTCTAATGTGTTTTCTTGGGATTTATTAAAGGTCTTTAAATAGAATTAAAAGTACTTTTCCAGCCTTCTGATCAATGAGTGAGGGAGTTAATAAAGACTACGAGTCAGAGACTGAGCTCAGAGGAGATGGTGCTAAAAAAACTGGAAAAATAACTGCTTTGAAGAGACTCTAAAACAGGCTTCTTCTTTCCTTTAATAGCCTTTCATTGTTATTATAAGTGGTATTAAATTGCAAAAATAAAAGATGACTAA
>BLAZ01000404.1:31183-33910 GCA_014633955.1 Acropora tenuis | reverse complement strand
CAGTACGGCCCTCGCGCTCGGTTAGTAAGAGGTTAGCCAATTAGACTCACCAGCCTCGTTAGCACGGACAAAATATAAAAGAAATGTTCCTTTCGAATCAGACTAGTTGGTCTGATTGACACATAAACATTGATCGCCATTTATGGAGTGGGTCTAAGAGTTATTAGGGAATTTTAGCATCAACGACGGGAACGGCAACGACAACGCCATAAACTAAGAATTTGATTGGTCGAGTGTGGAAAAATAACCGTGCGGCACGCTCTTATGGACAAGTCCGTGCCTTTCTCTACAAAACAACAACTTGAAATTACCTCATTTACCGTCTTGATTAACACTTGAGCATACAATCGAAAATCTTTAGTTCTGTGTATTAATTTTGACAGCGCTCAGACTAATTCAGTTGCAGGGTTCTTCGTTAACATTGTAGAATGCGAACAAGATTGGATAATCGCAAAACAGTCACAGTTGCGCAAGTGTTTCTTTTTAAGTGACGTTTTTTTGCCGTCTCCGTCATCATTGCTAAAACTCCCTATTTTATATTCTCCAGGTGTGACATATTTGTCCGGGTGGCCTGTGAGATGTTAGGTTCTAGACACCAATCCTCCTCTTTATTTTACGCAATCCGCGTGGTCTCCGTGGTCTCGCAGAAGTGTGAAACTGCACCTCCATATTTTGAAATTAAACTGAATTGTTTGATTCGATTGATCAGTTGAACAGGGAATTTACTGACGTCACTATAATTGAAACTACAAAACTATTGATCCTCTTGAGATTTAATTTCATGATATATAAGAGCCGCTTAAAACTACTGATCATACAAATTTTCGCACCAAATGAGTTCTTGGTTTTGCGATAAACTACGCTTGAATTTCTAAGCTTTTGCGTGACGCCGCAATCACGTGTGACGGGCGAGAGAGCTGTTATATTGGTTAAAATTGTGACTTATTTCGGGGATTTTTGCTATATAAACAGTTCTTGTACTAGGAAAAATATTATTTTAATGTTTTTGAGTTCCTCGAGACATAAATTCACGGTTTCCGGCCGCCATGTTGGTGCCCAACTAGATTGGCACCAGCATGGCGTCGCCATATAAATCTTTATAAATTTGGGCAAAAAGGTTCTCCACATATCTTCCATCAGGCGTGGCGTGACTCTGAAAACCAGCAATAGAATCGCGCAATGAGTTATCTTATCCTGCCGGTCTTACAAATTTGTCTGGGTGGCCTGTGAGATGTTAGTTTCTAGTTCTCTCTTGCTCCTCCTCCTTTTCATACTCCGCGTGGTCTACTGCATCGCCACTGATTCGATTGATCAGTTCGATAGGGAATTTACCGTCATATTTTCTCGTCTGTAGCAAGTTTCTATCCTGGGATATCTGTTAACAGTGAGGTAATTGTATTTGACTGGTCTTTTCCGTGCACAGCGTCCCTATTTTCTGATGAATTCTCCATCTGAGTTTTCTTTATTGAACGAAGAATAGAGTCGTGTAGATGTATACATTTTTTCTAAATCATCAGAAAACAAAGGACACGATTGTTATTCGATAATAAACAAAAAAAGGACCGGTTATTCTAAAGTTTAACCGAGATATCTAACGGTTGAAATCAATCTGAACTTGAATTCTTAATCATTTCAAGTTGGCATTACAGACAATGATGGACTTTTTTTCTTCATATTTTTCGAGACGAAGTGATGTCCGACGAGGCGTCTAAAAGTGAGTGTTTGGTATCAAAATGAGAGAATTGTGTCATGATCAAAATCATGATTAATTATGATCTATTAGTTTAAATTGTCTTGATGCTACGTTCATGTTGTTTCCAGAGTGTTGTATTCTATGTGATTGTGTTGGCAATGATAATAAGCTTGGATTGCTTTGTTAGTCAATCTTTTTTAGTAGCGGATTCTGTTGGTACAACTTGCTCTCTTTGCCGTAGTCCAAGGTTAACGTTTGTGTGAGAGAGCTTTGACTCTCTCCGACTCTTTCCAAGGGTCTTTCACGTCTGCAGCCCAGAGGGAGTGAGGGAAGAAAGACCCTGGTTCAGGCTGTTCATGTGTCTCTCAAAAAGTGGGAGGTGATGAAAAATCAATGGGAGGGAGGTGTAACTAAGTTGCAATTTTGTCTTCCCTTAACCCACTCTGGAGGGGGAATATTTGTCTTAAAATATGACACGTCTTAAATGTGTTGTCACAGCATGAACTGCGCGGGCAAATATCAAAGAAACTGAAAAAGATATATGCCGTGTCTTGTAATGCAAGAAGTTTTTGTAGGCTCTGTAAGGGTTTGGGGGATTTTGTTCAAGTGCTGTGAAAATTTGTTTGGAAAAGCAACTCACCTGTTGCTTGTTGCTGCAGGAGAGATTTGCAGGAGTTCTCTTCAGAGGAGTGAATTATTGCAGCGTTTACTCTGTAGACCTTGTGAAAGATGTCTTAAAAACTTCATAAGGTTTAAGACACTGATTTTGGGAAAACAGAGATCTTTAGAACGAGTTAAGAGATTTATCGAGTAGTGACTCTCCACAATTCTATCGCTGAAGACTTTCAAAGCAACAGACAACTTGGTGGCTCATGTTTAACAAGGCACATGGTGAGGACTTGATTTCGAATTTTGTGAATGAGATCCAAAGTTGGAGTCAGGTTGTAATGTCTGGCAAATTTTATGGTTGACAAACTTGGACCTTGAGAACTCCCCCAGGGGAACTTTAGTGAATATGAACATTTTTTTGTCGG
>BLAZ01000404.1:13683-16183 GCA_014633955.1 Acropora tenuis | reverse complement strand
TGTTTTTTTCTCGGAAGAGTAACGAGGATGCGAAATAAACTCACACATCCGATTACTGTAAGGTAAGATGAAGTAAACTTAATCAATGGTAAAGGCTAAACGTGTATTGCAAGACAGCTCTGTTAGTGCTGGTGAAAACTTGTTAGACATTAAACTGACCCTTCACTGATGCGTGCCACTCTCTCTTCGCTTGAAATGAACGATGCCTGTGCAACGTATATCTTTGTTATTGCCAATGAAAAAGCAAGTACTCCAACAACGAATTGAAAGAAAATTATAGCTACATCTGCAATTATGCTGATAAGCGCTATGTGAGTAGTTCCTGTCGTTTTGCTTGTTTCCATTAGCTGATCAAAGACTCGTAAAGTCAGAATCATGGTGTTGAGTCCATAGAAGTAACCTGCGATGACCAGGGCCTTGTTTCCAGTTGCTGTCGTGGATGCCCCCCAAGTTATCATTCGCAGCAAGAACGTTACCACATAAATGACAAGCATGGTGAAGACTAGAACATTCCAACGGTCACTGAAGAAAGAAATAAAAGACACAAACAAAAAACGAGAAACATCGATCTTGGCTCCTAAGTTTACGGTTTTATCATTCTAAATTTAGAATACAGCTCTCACCAAACAATGGCCGACTGACCCCATTTATAGAGACACAACTCAGGGGATGTCCAACCAATGTTCATGATGAGTGGAGCTAAAATTATTTTCCCAGTGCACAACATTACCTAAAATACTTTCCAACACCACTTAATTTCTTTCGCGAGCGGAAATCTTCCACGTGGATTGGTGAATCAGAGTTGTCTGTTTCATCCGTTCCATGCCTTTGAGACTGTTGATAATCATATTTTCCTCGTTTCCCACGAAAGCATCTGCGTTGGTACTTCTTGGGGGCATCTGTGGATCCTGCCCTATTAGTATATTGTTTGAATTCTGACAAGAAGCGACCAGTGAAGAAGATCAAGATCGAAAATTCCGACATGGAAAATGAGACTGTAGACGGGGTGACGCAGATAGCAACGTGGAGGCCAAGAAGAAGGAGATAACTCAGCGTATCACGGCTAAAAATGAAATAAGGGGTGGTGAAGTAATCGAGGTACTTATCTAAAACAAAAGATAAAAGGAGATCATTTAACATTAATGATCAAATAATTAACCAATTAATGAGATTAATTATCAATTAATGTGTTGAGCAAGGAGATACTGAGGACGCTGGCTAAAAAGACAAAATTAAAGCAATGGGGCTATAATTCTATGCGAAGGTTTGCAGGTGCTGGCAGCCTTCATGAATCAGTTAGTTATTCACAAAAATTCGGCTCATGTAGTAATGCCATCTAATATATTCTTGTACTCTCGATTACGGTCATGGATTCTAAATTCCAATTTCTGGATTCCAGATGTTCCTCTTAGTGGATTCAAATTGGCCGGATTCAGTTTTTAATAGAATTCCAGATTCCTGAGGCTAGATTGCGAATCCCAAATTTCAGGATTCCGTAACCCGAATAACATCATTGATGCAAAATAAAGACACATTGTTGCTTACAGGAAGAGTTGAATTAGGCCCTGCGGCATGAAATCAAGTTGCGTTGTTATCATGTGTTTTAGGCCATGACCGACTTCAAAATGCAACTCTGTACCCATATTGCGTTTTTTTTAAGTTTAAGTCCTAAGTGAAGCTGGATTCTCACCATAAATGTCTTCTTCATAAATTTCTGAAAGGAAAAGCGCACGATATTGTAATATTGTTCATTATACAGCCATGGAATAATTTGCAACACTAGTTTTATACGCCCAAACATGAAGATTTAGTTTCATCAAACGCGTTGACAAAGGTCGAATTGCCACACCGTGAAAGATTTGAAAAACTGACGTTTCGGCCGTTAGCCTTTTCGTCAGAGCCTTATCAACTCGTCCAAAACCAAATTTTCATGTTTTAGTCTTCCACCGACGCAGCACCACAGTTTCTTTAGAAACTAGGAAATTGTTATATACCCAAAGTCTAACTGAAATCTAACCATTTTAAATAATAGAGTAATGAAATACAACAGAAATTTATCGTTTCTTGATTTGTGTTAAGAAATTTAGAACGTACAATCTACAATACTGGCGACAGGTTGTTGGAACACCTCCCCTTTTGCGGTCTAAAACGCACGATTTCAAATACGTCTACGTCAACGTTGTTGGTGTAAAATCGTGATTCTTGGAATCAATTATAAACGTGAATATCTATCTTATCGTCACTTTCGTTGGAGAATTCTGTTCTTGGAGGCGAACAATTCTTGAAGCGCGGCTAATTTGTAGCTATATTGTCACGGTTGTTTTCTTTTCGTCAACATTGACAGGGGGGAGGGAGGCAGTCAGTTTGCGCGGTCTTGGTCTTAAGAGAGGCTGGCTGGGAAGTCTTCTGCCGTGAACTGTCCCAACACTTTTGACCAGGATCATTGTAGGTAAAATGCAAATCACAGTTTATACTGAGATAAAACCAGGTTTAACTTCAC
>BLAZ01000401.1:160354-162194 GCA_014633955.1 Acropora tenuis | reverse complement strand
ATTACACCCTTTTCCAAATGTTTGTCACCACATTCCTTTCTTTCTTCGAGAACAAACATTATTAGAACGCAATTTGGAACACACTCAAAAAGAACTACTAACAGGGAAAAATTTATTCCGACCAAGCATGTGATCTTTTAAACTTTTAGGGACAAAGTTTCTTAACAAAGCATTAGTAAGAAAAGCAGGAAAAATAGTCTTCCGGCCTTTGACCGCCAAATAAAATCTTTAAACCTCGAAGGTCTGCGGACCTTAGAAGTGGAGCTAATGGGAGTTTTCTGGTCAACTCCTGGTTCTTGTAGCTCTCACACATCTTTTCCGATTTCCGTCTGAGTAGATTCCTTAACAGGGAGTTAAAAAAACCACGACGGCAACGGCAACGACAGTGTCACAAATCAATGATACATATAATTGGTCGGATCACAATAAAATTACTTGCGTTGCACGTGCTTCACACTTTATGTGAGAGCAATCTAAAGGTGGCATGGCAGTAAACCCTGGCTTAACTCAAAAGAATGGAAAAATGACTAGTACAGGAGTTTACTGGAAACGGAAGGATGGTAAATATAAAAGTGCAAGAAAATCAGAGAAAAAAAAGTTGACCTGGCTTATCAAATCCCAGTGTTGATACCAAATGTGGGTTGAGTTTGTTGTTAGTTCTCTTCTAATCCTAGAAAGGTTTTTCTTTGGGAACTCCATTTTTCTCCTCTCCTCAAAAACTAGCAGGCTACTCTAAAGCCAACTAAATTCAAATTGAGATACATGTACATAACCGATAGGCTTTGCTTCTCAATAATAGACAACTTGGTCACATGACCAATGCTTCCTTTAAACAATGAATTGGAATCTTGTTCTTGCCAAAAATTGACAGAGCATATAAAATTATCTTACACCCGAAATTTGAGAGGAAATGCATCTAAGGGAGATATTTTGTGGCTCTTTGATTTTTCAACAAAGTAGTATCAGTTGTATTGGCCACCATGTTGGAGGGCATACTCTTGCCCTCCAACATGGCGGCCAAAACTACTTTTTGCTTAGATCTTGTTAAAAGTTTCATAGTTATGCTCAGATGTGCAATAAACGTTCCCCCATCAACTTTTTAACATTTTCCTTGAAGTTTTAATTAGTGCAAAATTTGTGTTTAGAAATCGGTAATTCATAATTTAAAAAAACACATTTTGGTCACGTGACCAGCTAAGAACTTACTCATTTTAAGAAAATGGTGCTGGTTTGAAAAACCTAATCACTAAATATTATTTTGTTAAAGATATGACCCACTAATTGTTTTTTAAAAAGAAAAATCATATAACTTTCATTTTCATAAAAACGATGTCACCTGTCCTGCAAATGGCCAATTGATTATGATTACTGCTTTTCTCATGCTTACACTTTGTTATTGTTTGAACAATCAATGAGGCACCCAGCTTGGGTAGCGGAGGGGCAACATATGTCCCTAGTCTGAATTGCAAAACCCCATCATTTCGCATTTTTATTGAGGAGGAAAGCCTGTCAGTATGTTACTACTGTTTGTCATTGCTGTTGCATTTCCAAGTGATCTTTTTGTGTCATTTTGTCACCGTTTCAGCTGTCACTTGTTAGAATTTTACTCTCAAATTATTTTTTTATTGGACCTAATCAATAACAAACTGAGAATCATGAGACCAAAGCATATCACACCACATCACCATGAATAGCTTTGTGACTTGTAAGATAAAAGGAAGTGGTCCCAAGTGTACAACACTAATGCACCTACCTGCCCATCCCAAACCACCAAAGGCAGACCCCCCAGCAAAAACAAGTGTCTTATTTCTACTTTCTCCCAACATTTGTACCTGCTCAT
>BLAZ01000393.1:922855-927855 GCA_014633955.1 Acropora tenuis | reverse complement strand
AACTCGTTTCTCATACTTCGATCTGCTGTTTGAATGTAAGCTGTCTACCCAAACACAATGCCCAGGCCTACCCGACCATTCTAGTGCTCAGGTGGCTTCTCGAGTTTGCAGCGGGAATGACGTTCGAGGCAATAAAAATCTGGTTTCAGGGCGTAATTAGATGAAGTAAACTCAAGTGTCACTGGGCGCTTGTCAATCTGCCAATCCACAGATGTAACGCTTCAGTTTTGACAAATAGAAAAGCGCTTCTCGGCAAACTATTTCTTCTTTGGAAGGATGATTACTCTGTTCATAAACAGTTCTCCTAAGTTCTGCAGAAGTGATTTAGGACTAGCCGGTAACCGCCCTAGGTATTAATTCGTTCGTTAATGTGTATCAAATTTCTTCCCAAGTGGTTAAAGAATAACAAAGTCAGATAAAAGCCTATTTCAAGAAAAATCTACAAGCTGAATACATATCGGCAAAATAGCCTTTTTTTGTGACACACTGTTAAGTTTTGTGACTCACTATTAAACGAATTGCTACATGCCTTGTGTACTGATATACCTGTGCACCTGCCTTGTGCAAATGTATTATTTGACTTTAGACCCACCAAATCTTAACTCATGACATCATGAAAATCCCTAGAATTCTACTGTTACTCATCAAAAAGTGACCACTAATGCTACAATATCCTTTCAATATTTGGGTGAGTGTTCCTTACGCTAATCATCCGCGTTGTAGGGGTTTTTAGACCGAGATACAATTCTATAGTCTGCAAAGGGCAGGAAGTTCCCAGTGATGTGATCTGGCATCACTCATTTTGTTTTGGGGGCACCTGTAAACTCTACTTGTTACCTTAATAAAAACTGTGAACTGCGCCATAAAGCAGTCTGGCAGAAGTCTCCCAAAAAGTGTTGTAAAGCACATTTGGATATATCCACATAGAAAATGCGCTATATAAATGCATTACCATTACCATTACCATTAAAGGAGGCGATGGATGGAGGTCGTATGGGGAGTGATCTTCCTTATGGTTACCAACTACGTGTGATAAAAAAAGAACGTGAAACTAACCTGTCGACAAACAAACACACCGGAGCAATGGACGGTAGCTTGTTTCTTAATTAACAACTTCATACTATCCGTAGTCTCCTCTCAACGAAGTTAAGGAAACTTTCGCGTGACTAAGAACCAAAGTTCTTTTGTACAGTTAGCACAACAGTTTTTTTTTCCATTTCTAGCGGTCGCCATTTTATTCGAACGGGCTTAATTACAATAAGGTTTAACTCAATTGAGGGACACAAATACTGAATCCCCACGGCAGCCTCTTTAAACTAATTATCTTCCCTGTCGGCAAGCTCACTTGTACAATTTAACAATTGGTGCATGGTTAACGTACGTCCGATGAGTTATGGATGCGCACGGGAGGTTGCTAAGCACGAGAGCAGTGTAAGAGACGCTTATCGAGTGCTTTGCACCCATTTGCCTAGTATATGTCTGACGAGACGGACGCAAGTTTTAAAACAGTGATAATATCTAATAAAGGTTTAGTTTCTCCAAACTTTTAACAAGCTTATAAACATGCATTTCGATGGCTTCATTGCGTCATCAGCGTGCGTTTATAAAGATTATGGAGCAAGCTGATAACGAAAGCAAATTGCCTAGCTGAAATTGCGTGACTAGCTATGTTATAATAATTAACAATTCAGAATCATATTTTTATTCATTAAAAAGTGACCACTAATGGTACAATATCCTTTTAATATTGGGTGAATTTTCCCCACGCTAATGCTCAGCGGTATAGGAGTTTTAAGACCAAAACCCAATTTTCTTGCTGGAGCACCTAGGTTGATTCAGTCTTTTATCTATCAAGGTTAATGAAGTAAGGACCTGCTTGATAAAGCGAAAACCACAATTGGTTTTCAACGAGTTCATAAGGGTTAGCATCCCAAGATTTCAACGGTGACGTTTTGAGCATTTCGTATCCCTTCGTTGCCTGTCTCTTCTTCTAACGTGAAGGGCTAACGCTCGAAGCCTTGGCTTTGTAGTCTTCAACTCTGAAATCTTTGTTTGATTTCAGAGTTTCACTTTCCCACTGATGAAGCACTATCATTTACACTATGACAAACTGTAGCGAAAGAACGGCGCCTTAACCTTGCCTATCTCTGTTCTAAAACCCTTCAACCAATTTGCCTATCCATTCAATACAGCCAGCAGCTTCATTTATTACTCTCTTGTTTTTTTCTTTTTTCCGTAGCATATGTGTTGATGAATTTAAAGAGTCTTGATGGAGGCCTATGGCTTGGTTTTTTTCGGGAAGCATTTTCATCTGAGTTTATTTGGAGCGACCACTCGTTATCAGCGTACACGGCTTGGGCACCGAAACAACCAAACGCTCAAAAAGCGCAAAAGACTTGTGTCGCCGTTAACAGTTCCAACTCCAATGCCAATGGGCTATGGGATGCTATAGATTGTGCTGCACGGAATGGATTCATTTGTAGAATAAGGAAAGGTGCGTTGGAGCAGAGCAATGCTTGTAGTCCTTGCTAGCGCTGTTTACGTTTTGTGCGATTGCTTTTATCACCTATTTTAGGCAAACAAGCAATTTTTTGAATGGCTCATAACGTAAAGGATACGAAAATTACGTGCTCAGAACTTAAACCTCTTACTCGTAGTCGTCCTCGCACTCCAATCTGAAGGTCGCTAATATGAGTTACGCTAAGAATAAGAGAAAATTTTTACTTACGGCCACGTTCCTCTCTATTGTGGCCAAAAAAGAAGTCACTCTCATTAAATACATCCGGTTTAATGGAGCGGAGCTGATAAACCCATTGCCCTTCCTTAGCAAGCAGATCATCTTTGTCATTAACTTTATCTATTAGTTGGATGCTAACATCTGGAAGTCCATGATGCCCATGACTATAAAAATGCCTCTAGACAAGGTCATCACTCTCCTTATCAACAGCCGACATCCTAGTGTGGGCTCGTAAACGACTCTTGTTGTTGAACCTTAATCTAAACTTAGTGGTGGTGGAGCCGATCACCGATTTCTAATGCAATTTTCAAATATTTCTCATAATACTCAATGGCTTTTCGATTGTCTTTCAGTGACTGGTAAGCAACGCCGAGATTTCCATAGGCTGTTCCTTCCATGGCCCGATCACCGACTTCTCTGGCAATTTTCGAACGCGTTTCTTGATAATTAATGGCTTTTTCATAGTTCGCCAGTGACTTATGAGCAATGCCCAGATTTCCATAGGCTCTCCCTTCTCCGACCCGATCACCGAATTCTAATGCAATTTTCAAATATTTCTCATAATACTCAGTGGCTTTTTGATTGTCTTTCAGTGACTGGTAAGCAACGCCGAGATTTTAATAGGCTTTTTTTTCTCCGGCCCGATCACCGAATTCTAATGCATTTTTCAAACGTTTTTCATGATACTAAGCGGCTTTTCGATACTCACTCAGTGACTGGTAAACAATGTCGAGATCTCCATAGGCTCTTCCTTCTATGGCCGGATCACCGACTTCTATGGCAGTTTTCAAATGTTTTTCTTGGTATTCAATGGCTTTTTGATAGTCACCCAGTGACTGCCGAGCAACTCAGAGATTTCCATAGGCTCTCCCTTCTCCGGCCCGATCGCCGGTTTCTAATGCCATTTTCAAATTCAATTAAATAAAAATTATTCTTAGAATTACAATCCAAACTATGATATATAGTATAGCTAGTACCAGTAGTATGGCTAGAGAACCTATCTCCTACAATAAGATAATTACAAAGATCACATCTTCTACTGGCTCATTTATGAGTTCTTCGGGTACCCTCAATTTCCTGATCCAGTAGTCGTAATTTAGCGCGAACTAAATATTCTTTCAAGCTCTTAGGGCGACGAAACGCCATCATATGCAAGTCTTGAATAGCCTGCTTACATCTACTGGAAAGGCTAGTTAGGGTTAAAAGGGAGTATAACTCTTTTAATATTCCCCCTATATTAGGTAGACCCGGGTGATGTGTAACCACAAAGGGCACTCTTTGCCGAGTAGTCCCTTGCCTAGGAGCAAATAGCTCATTCCGGTCTAACATCCGAGCCCCATGTATTTGACGGACAAAAGAGACTTCAGTAGTTCCAAATTCTTTATCTGTTGATGACCTAGCGTTATTATTGGTTGAGTTAACTGAGGGGCAGACTACTGGGGACCTGACTGTACCTCTGTCTAGTCAAGAGTTTTCTGGTCAAGTGTGTACACCCCATGATAGTACAGCGGGAAATACCTGTGATGAACTAAGGGTAGAATGTGACGCGCCTACGGAAGGACATCTTGGGATGGGAACATGCAATGATCGGGTATTTTGTGTTGGTCTTTAGGTCGTTGTTAATTAATCGAGCAGAGTGCTTACAGCAGCTGAGATGTCCTTATTATCAAAAGGGTTATCATTTTGTCCGACTCCAAAAGAGGTTGATATATTTGCCTTGAGGAAAGACATGTTTGATTTTGTAAGATGTCTGCCCTTAAAAGGGTATTATTGTGGTGATGAGAGTGTAGATGGGGACTTCTCAGACCAACCCGCTTTTAGAAAAAGATTTACTTGGTGTCCAGAGAGAAACAGGGATGCAATATTAGAAACTTATGTGAGTTTGTTGGAGAAGAAAATACTCTCACAGGATTAAAATGTTCGTGGATTTAAGTGTTAGTGGTTTAAGTGTTCGTGGTCAATATATTTAAGGAGGAGCAGGAAGCATTGGATAATTTGAAGAGATATGATACGATCCTTTATTAAGCCCCTTTCCCGATACCATTGAAATTAGAGATTTTAAAAGATTTGATGAGACTGCTTTACGTGACGAATTGAGGAATGAAAAATGGAAATCTGTTTATACCAGTAGTAATGCGAATGAAAGCTTAGCTCGATTTCTACACATTTTCAACAGGATTAGCAATAAACATGCACCAATTAAATCAATTAAGATTAAAAGCAAGTCAAATAAACCCTGGATAACTAAAGGGTTAAAAAAATC
>BLAZ01000393.1:896722-899222 GCA_014633955.1 Acropora tenuis | reverse complement strand
TGCGCCAACGTAGAACATTTGCACGAGTCGGAAGTCAACTGGACGTGGAACATGCATGAACTCCTCGATGTCTCTAATGATATCTGTTTGAAAAAAGGGTGGGAGTGTAGTAGACTCGAAAATGATTTTAATTAAAGCGGCATTTTCCAGTCATAAAAGGATAGAGACATACGCGTCCCTCAACTTAATAAATAGAGCTGAGAGCTCCAAAAAATGCGTCTATGTCTTCATGCGCATACCCACCTGGAAGAAAGTCGCACCGAATCTGAGAAGTTCAATATTCCATTTCATCTCATTTCTTTAGTTTCCAAGTCGAATATGAGCGTTAATTAAATTAATAAGGTGAATTAAACGATATCCAAAATCATTGTAGCCAAGCCAGGATCTCTTTGCCACTTCACTTTGAGGGTCACATATAGTCAATTTAGGCTGAGGAAACTACTAACTACATTAACAGGAGATCAAAGCTGTTAAAATCAAACAAAAATAAATAAGATGTTTAAGTACCTTTTCAAATATATCGAAATCGACCATGAAAGCGAGAAAACAAATCACAATAATGTTTTTTTTCGCTCTCACACATTTGTCTAGCTGAAGGTATAAAAGAGGCCCTAGACCGTGACGATGATTCCACTCGTGAAGAACACAAATGAGTGCATTGACAGTGAGCTTGGGATCATTAGGCCATTCAAATAAATCCAAACATACAAATATTTCTTTTCCCTGACTGGACAAAAGACTGTGAACTATTGCTACAACCACATGACTCCTCAGTCTAGAGACGTTCGCATCTTCTTTTGTAATCCTCCTCTCTCTTGAAAGATGGGTCCTGCTGTTGTCCATTCCATCCAGAATCACGGTCATGTACTTTTCCGGGTGTCGTCTTGCCTTGCACGTGGTAGTGTAGCGTTATTAGTAACAGCTGGCCTGGATTAATGCAACCTTTATTACAATTCTCCTTGTGTTCGCCGTTACATACATACACACAGGATGCCAAGTAACATATCATTCTGGCACAGGATTCCCACAACACTACATCCCAAGCTAACCTCAAAATAACAGTCCAGCAGTCCATGACCTACTATATGTGCGGTAACCCGAACTATAAAAAGAAACAAAACAATAACAATGTCATGATGTGCATTTGATACAACTGCACCATCTAGTAATAGAGGTGATCAGTGTCTCTCTTGAGTTTCGGTTGTCTTGCAGAGCGTCCTTCCTCTGGCGAGGTTACAGGTACCTCTACAGTCTACATTCCCACTGAAATTGGGGGTCAACTTTCCTTGGGTCAAGGTAGCCACAAATACAACATCTCCCACAACCAGATCATGATATTGAGCCCTTCGTTTCTTATCAGCATAAGCACGTAGTTCTTCTTGAGAGCGTTTGTATCTTTCTTCCGGGACGATTCCTTTTTCCGGCTCAAGAACCTCTGGCAATTTGGTTGCGATTTCTCTATTCAACATCAGCTTTGCAGGTGTCATATCAGTCCCGCCATGAGGAGTGGATCTGTAGACTTGTAGAATGTCAGGCAGGACCTCGGTCCACAAGAAGCCATTAAGTTCTGCTGCGCGGATGCTTTGTTCCAGGTATAGATGGAATCTTCCCACCTTTCCATTTGCCTTCGGGAAGTACAGGGACGTCCTACAGTGTTGAATTCCATTTAACTTGAGAAAGCTTTGAAACTCGTGAGATGAACTGGGGTCCTTTACCAGAGAGCAGTACCTTCGGGTTTCCAAAACGAGCAAAAACTTCGGTGAGCACCGAGATAATCTTCTGACTGGTGGTACTCTTTAGGATCGCTGCTTCTGGCCAATTGCTCCTGCAGTCAACTAAGGTTAGAACGTAGATTTGTCCAGGGAGTGGTACAACAAGATAAATCGCACATTTGTCACAGCAATGTTAAGGTAAGGGTGTAGGCTTGCATGGGGTATCTCGGCGCAGTGGTTGCAGTCGTACACAAGTTTTGCAGTTACGATAGAACTCTTCAATGGCCACGTCCATTCCAGGCCAAAACAGGCTAGCAAGTAGACAATGCTCGGAGCGGACAATGCCTTGGCGTGCTTCATGTGCCAGCCTTAGGGCCTTCTCCCTCAACGGAACCGGCAACTGGAGTATTGAGCGTAAGTCAATTCATCCTTCAGCGGCTTCCATTGTCTTAAGCTTTCATCCGACTTGTTCCATCCCTCGTTGACGGCGATCACTACTCATCACTCTTTGATACACCTCTGGAGCTGACGCCAACCTAAATAGTAACCTTTTAAACTGGTAGACCTTTCCAGCTGCCATAAACGAAGTAACCTCTCTTGACCCCTCTGACAACCGTATCTGCCAATATGCTTTCCTCGGGTCCAATGTTGAAAACATCTTTGCTCCACTGAGTTGACGCAACAGATCTTGGATCCGGGGAATCGGAAACCTTTCTGGCATAACAGCCTTATTTGCCTCTCTAGCTGAGATCTACACATAGTCTCAGCTAACCTTTTTTTCTTTGTAA
>BLAZ01000393.1:874222-876722 GCA_014633955.1 Acropora tenuis | reverse complement strand
GGGAAAAAAAAACCTTCGCAAAAAAAAATTAGTAAGACTTAGAATAAGTTGCCACAAACGTGCAGTTTGAACATGCACTCTCTGAGAAATAAACCTATAATATTGAAAATGAAGCCCATCTGTTGTTGGACTGTACGAGCTATTCAGCAACAAGAAATGCGCTCTTTTCTAAAAATTGAATCAAAAGTTCAGTCACACGAAATTTTCATATCAGCATTTACTAATTCTAATATCACGTTATCAACTTTCAATTGGTAGTATTTAAGTCATAAAGCTTTGAAATGAGAGACTAATAATTTTCAATGACTTCGATGGGGTAACTGAGCAGTACTCGGATTTGTAATCATCTTTATTATTCGAATCAAACATTACATAACTAAACAATATCCCAATGTAATTATTAATTTTATTAGTACTATTGATATTATTATTACTATTATTATTAATATCATTATTATTATTATTGTTATTTTACGTAACGGGAGCGATTTCGAAAAGCATTTTATCGCAAAGTCAAACGCTAAAAGATTCTTTAAAAACATTTTAAAAATTCTAAAAACGGACGACGTTTCGGCGTTACTCTACGCTATTATCAAATTCTGCTATCGGCAAACACCTTCAAACACAACGTGACAATAAAAGAGCAAAGATCGATTACCTCTTTGAAGTCCTAAAGAAATGCAGAAGCAAGTTTGATTGCCAAATATACGAGATGCTGTTTCTAAAGGACATCAAACCTTCTCTCAACACCCAAAGTGACTCAATCCGCGCCAAACTTTTTACTTGACACTTTCGTTTCTTTCGTTTATTTTTTTTTTCTATTTTCTTTTTTTATTGTTCGTTTTGCCTTACTTTTCTGTATTATACCCATAGGACATACGAATATTTTTATTGTTTCACGTTTTATATATTCTTGTTCGAACTTTTACCGTCTTGATTTGATAACAGGGAGTTTAAGCAACCACGACCACGACGTCAACAAAAACCCCACAAATTTGCATATTTGACAATGAAAAACAGTATTTTTACACGCTTTGCACGTGCATTTTTTGACATTTCTAAGACGTTCTCGTTCTTTCTACGACGTGAAATGACCTGTTTTGCAGTTGTGTGGACGACGTCAGCATATGATGACAAATGTTCAATTTTGTCTTCTTATGCCCTAAGCGCTGGTTCCAATTTAATCCCAGGATAGTCAGAACACATTTTTCAAGCATAATGAGTTTGAATGATTGAAAAATGATTGCAGAAACGCGAAGTCACATTTTCAGATGACGTTCTCGCTTTCGTCGACGTCGTGCTTGCTTAAGCTCCCTAATGGCGTAGAGTAACGCCGAAGCGTTGTCCGTTTTAGACTTTTTAAAATGTTTTTAAAGAATCTGTTAGCGTTTAACTTATCGATAAAATATTATCATTATTACTTTTACAAAAATCCGCACCATCGAAAAAGGCTAAGATTTTCGGAAAACTGGTGCTAGATGGGAAGATAAATTCAGCTCTACGGTTCCTTAGTAAAGAGGATTCTGCGGGCGTTCTATCTAAGGGTAAGCACCTGAAAGGACAGGAACCCGAGCTAGGTTCTTTTGTTTTTGGTCCAATCGAGGATGTTCCATATGTTCTCTATCGCCAGATAAATGGAGATATGCTGAGAGAAGCGGCCCTCAAAACTAAAGGTTCTCTCGGGAGTTGAAGCTAACGGACTCAAAAGAATGCTCGCCTGCAAAGGCCTTTCCAAAGTCTTTGTGGTGTCATCAAAATCAATTTATTTAAGCTCGGTAACATGAGGAGTGGTTGCCCGATCTCCCGAGCCGGCGGCTCATGGATCAAACGTAAGAGCATTCCGGATCGAATTGGAATTTAGAAATGTGGGTTTTTAGGAGCGGAGAGAACCTGATTACCCTAAGAAAAATCTCACGGAGCAGAGACAAGAACCAACAACAAACTCGACCTAGATGAAAACGCCGAGTCGAGAAATCGAACCCCGTGGTGGTTACTACACCATCCCAGTTCTCAAAACTAGCCATAGTGGTGTTAGTGAAAAGACTTTGGGCATAGCTTATTGACTCTGTTTCAAACAAACTTTATTCTGGCAAGTCCACTTATTCCACTCGACTAAGGGAATGGTGAAGTGCGGCCCATTGGTGTTGAAGAAGTCATCAGGAGAATAGTTCCTATATGTGCAACAAGAGTGGCAAAGTAAGACATCCTTTAAGCCAGCAGTTCACTACAAGTGGCACAGGTCTGAGGAAAGGAGCGGAGGCGCCTATTCACGCCATGCAAGGCATATACCAACACGGTGCTACTCACAGATGCGTCGCGCGTTCAACTCGCTGAACAGGGCTGCTGGCTTGAATAATATCGCTGTTCTGTGTCCCATTTTAGGCAGGCACTCCGTCAATGTCTATAGAGCACCAGCACGCCTATTTGTTACGGGTCGCAAGAAATTAAAATCTACAGAGGGCACTACACAGGGAGACTCTCGAATGGCTTCGACGCTATA
>BLAZ01000393.1:810788-815788 GCA_014633955.1 Acropora tenuis | reverse complement strand
ACTCATCGATATGGAAGGGTTAAAAGTGGGGAAAAAGCAAATATATGTTTGAATATTCCTTGATAACATGAGCAGCTGTGATCGATGTTAGGTTGTCTTCTATTTACTATTATTTACTCATACAAAATTTGTTAGCCATGTGGACCCTAAAACGGTACATAACAAGGATGTTCTCCAATAATGATAATAAAGAAAGGAAATTTAAAAAAAAATGGCAGGATATCTGAAGTAATAAATAGGATGTAAACACTATAATACCATTAAAGATCGTGGTTATACACGTCGAATAATGCATTATTAATTGATTTCTCCAACGAAGCTTGTCTTTGCAGTCTTTTTTCTTTTTTTTATCGATCTAAACTTCATTGAAAGAAATGATTATTACAAAAAATAAGACACATATTCTTCTTTCATACACGTTCTCGGATGAATGCATTGAAGAGCCATCATTACTGAAGTCACGTTTCAAGTTTCGTTTTCAGCACCAAAATGCTAACTTATTGCTAAGTAAACTTTGCAAAGCAAAGACGAGCAGGTGACACTGAGTTGTGTAAGAGACTTTTCAACGGTATAAGATTTCAGTTATCTTATTTCAGGCAGAGAAAAAAAATCGAAATAGACAAAATAAAAGAAAAAATTAAAGGCAAATTGGTGTACTTAACAGGGTTTCCGCCTTAAGGCAACAGTTCAGTTCAAGACCAGTTAAACAACATATAGCATAGACATCAATATAAACACAAGGATTCAATCTCTGAGTCCTGACTTGTGAGAGGCAAACCAGTTGCCAACATATTTACTAGAGCAGCCGATGAACTGTATAATGAGCTTTCACTTAATATTAGGGTATATTTATATTTAGTTATTCGTCTGGTCCACTAAAGCACGTACCTCATGTCTCGATTTCTGATCACCACGAAACAAACGAGCGAATTTCCAACGAAGCTTACTAAGGCTATGATAGCCTCGAAAACCACAATTGTCAGCTCAGCGGTATTAAGCATCTTAGCAAATTATCATGCAGCGTCAGTTGTAATCATCAAAACCCTGTGAGCTAAAGTAAAGTTAAAATGTTTAAACGACAATATATATTTGTAGCAACGGTTTTGTTAAGATAATGAAAATTATTACGAACACGGGTGTCGTTTAGAGATGATCAAATTTTCACGCTAAAAAAATTCAATGAAAGGCAATGTAAATTAGCAATAAATTAGTTCTCGCAGGCATTTTTTCGTTTTTGACTAATCAATTGTGATTTTACCTTCCCGTTGCTTTCCTTAAACAAAAGGAATCGTGTTTCAGGAAGTCATACAAGATTCGGCTGCACGAATTTAAGCTTTGTTCAAACATGAAAACAGATCCACAGAAACATGAAAACACATCCACAGAAAATCGTTACCGATTCCTAGAGCCCGTGTCTCTTCTTCTACATTCGTACCGTTTGCCCACAATCGCCAATGATGAAGTAGCACCTGCTGGACAAGTATGCATATTAAACGCAACTTCTTAGATTTGGTTGCCAACTTACAATATGTTCAACACTTTTACTTCAACAACAATATAGAGCACGCTCTCAAAAATTGAGTTTAGATGTGTCAAAACATTGGAGAATTACAAGCTGATTACTCTCTCAGACGATAAATGAACGGCGTTTCGACTTGGTGCCATGTAACAGGCAAACAAGATGATCAAGTCACAAGTCGGATGACGGCGTTAAAGCTGCGCGCGAAAAAATGTATATTGAGGTTTTTTTCTTTTTTTATTAAATTTGTTTTTTATTTCGTTCATTTGCATTTCTCTTCATCGCTTTGGAACCCTGAAGAGTGTCAATTTTAGCGAGGTAGGAACCTGAGCACACCAGCCGAAAGCCCGCCTTCAGGTTAGCTGCATTCAAGTTTGAGATCGACAGAAACTGAGCTACAACGCTGAGCATTGCTCTTCTAGGCGTGCAGTATCAGCTCTTCCTAGATGGTACAGTTAACACCGTCCAATGGGACATAATCATGGCGAATTGACGGGAAGGCAAGTCGTGGACACCGTGTTAAGGGAACAATTTTTTGTGAAAGTTGTTGGTTGAAAATAAAACGGACATATTCAGCCAGAATGACAGGGCGATTAAATAAGTCTTATTACAAAAAATAGGAAAATCTTGAAATGAACATCTGCTTGGATCGAACTCGAAATTTTGCCATATATATGATTGGCTGAAGTTTAAATCTATCATTTTTTACCATTTCCTCAGTGAGGCCATGATGACTTCTTTCCAGTTAATAAAGTGTTGTAAAATCACAGAGATTTCGTTAAAATTGCAAATTTAATCAACCATATTGAGCACAAATAATCTGACAGAACCTTTCAAAATCATAAAAGGCTAGTTTCTAAATATACTCCTGTGCCCTGTCGGTGGTAAAATAAAACACAGAAATTTGGAATCAAACAAGCTGATAATAGGGGTCAAGTTTTCACCGTGCAGAGATAACGAAGAGGAGGTTTCAGTGGAGCGTTGGCCCTTCGTCATTTCGCTCTTATGAAGGGTCAAAGTTTCAAACATCAGATTGGTCGTCTCTTCACAGTGGAAATCTGCTGGGCCGGGTTGTTCGAAAACCAGTTAACATTAACCCAGGATTAAACGTTAACTGAAGCGTTATTTTTTCTTGTTTAAAAATGTTTTTCACCTCTGACGTTTGGTGTAGTTTGAGATTACTACAGTTCAAAACTGAAGGGCAAACAATATAGTCAGATCACCTCACCAAAAACAATTTGTTTGATAAGGCTCATTTTAGCCGTTCAGAATAAGTTTCAACAATTAAAATTTCTCGTCTGTGTGCCACAAATTCAAACAGCCCCTCGTCGCATTTTCCCCCAGCACAAAACTTTCCTTCTTCGGACACATTTGAAAGACCACGTCATGAACCAATAGTTAACAAAAACATAAATAAAAATGACGTACATTTTTTGATGTTGTGTCCCAGGTAATTGGAAAAAGCTGCCAATGTTATCAAGCAGGAGTCAAAAAAATGACCTTCCCACGAAGACTGAATGCAGCCACTGAATTAAAGGAGGCTCGTGATCAATGCCATCAAAGCCTGCCTTTTAAATTTGCTAGCAACACATCATTACTGCTCATACCGTGTCTAAATGTCCAAATTATTTCTCTGTTTGTGTTTGCTTCTCAGTGTGCTATATTTTGAGTGAAAACCAGGTTTTAAACTAACGACGATTCTTATGAAAGATAGAACGGCGTTCAATGCACCTGTGAGTGAGTGATGGTCGGGTTGCCCGGCAACGGCTGAAGAAAGTACTGAAAGTACTGAAAAGATCTTCAGAGTTCCAGGTAGGAATTGAACCCACGACTTCCGTATCGCCGGTCGTCAGATGCTCCAACCATTGAGCTCCATGAACTCCTGGTGAGTTATACAGTTTGATTGAGTTTTTGTGTCCGGCTATTACTGCGGGCACGACAATATGCCTGTTCATTCAACGTGATAAATATGAAAGATCGAATGGCGATAAATTCACCCGGGCGTGAATGATGTAAATTATGGTTGCTTGGCAACGGGTGAAGAAAGGTAGTTGTACGTACTACCTGAGTGGTGGTAATCCTTCTCGAATTCATCATGTCCGGCACTATTTTAACAAAAATTTAAAGCCCAATTCTTGGAAAAAAAATATAAATTGAAGCGTGTAAAAGTAGTTAGTAAGAGCTTGAATAGTAGTTACAGTTGTTAAAAGTACAGACGAAGTTGAAATAAACTGATATATGATATATAGGGTATATAAGCTGAAAATATAAGCTATGTAAGCTGAATCATACCAGTGTGCTTTAGAAGTAATCCAGAGTTTCGGTACCTCTCGTTATTGCAAGCGAGCCGCTCAACAGCTTTCCGGTTGCTATGCATTAAACGGAAGAGTTGCCTTCTTCTTTTCGCTGGACTTACATTCATACTGTACCAAGTTTGTACAAGTTTATCGTTAGTATTACGTTTACATCTCCCTAAGGAATCACGTTTTATTTTCGACTTCATCGCTTAAAAAAAAAAGGCTGATCTGTCAGAAATTAAACCTGTCAATTAAACGTTTGTTGACAATGTCTTTTGATGTTTGTGCCTCTTTGATGTTTCATGCTGAAAGTTTAATGACATAAGTTTTGACAGGTGATGGAAATGACTCGCTTTGTTGAAAATCGATGGGGCTGTTAATGCATCTCCTCATGGTCGAGTCTTGCGTCAAACCTTATGTCGTTGAGATCATTCGATCGAAGTCCACGCTGTCTCGCCATAAGACGCAAGTTTAAACAAAGACGGGGTTTCGTCAGAGACCACAACCACCAAAGGAGTCAAAGGGTAAGCTGGTCGGATGACGTAATGTAGAACAGACAAATGTAAGCAGTGAATGAAGCAAGCTTTCTCCTTTTATTAGTGTTTTAATCGTTGCCTTCGAAGGTTTTAAAACGAATTGTTTTAATTGTTAGTAGGGCCATTACAATACGGCTCATAATCTCATGAATGGCATTTAATTTTCAATTTTATTTTTAAAATGTTTTTTTTCCGGAAAAAAAAATAATAATAATGTTAATTGTTAATTGCTGCAAGCGAAAAACACGGAAGCTAACGAGGGGACGCAAACCGGCTGTACTTTAAGTACATCGGAAAGTCCCGTACAATTTGCAAGACTAGAAGTCTTGTAAATTGTGTGGCGCCCTTTTTGCACCTCAGGCCGCCTTCCTACGAGGCGATAAAATTCAAGTAATTGCCGCTCTCTGGAAACAGAAAAAAAAAACAAACAAAACCAAACCATAACAATCGACAATGGAAAAATGAAGTTAATGTCTAACTTAAATATTCAGTGCGATTTCTGTTTGTCTAAAATAAAAATAAAAAAATAAAACAAAACACTGAACTTATTTTGCTTGTCCTGGTGCTCCCGATGCCTTCAACGAATAATATATTTTATCCAAACTCATGTAGCATATGCATTTTTTTTTTAATTATTCATCCTCCATG
>BLAZ01000393.1:795824-803271 GCA_014633955.1 Acropora tenuis | reverse complement strand
AAAGTATTTCTCGATTGTTTCGTTTCTTTTACGTTGAAGGGTACAAGGAGCGTTCAATAAATTTGATTGGCAAGAACTGTTTTCATCTGGTAAAGATCTAGAATGAACGCAATGTCTTTTGAAGGAAAAAAATAGGTCACTTCGCGTTGTGCTTTTCCAGGGTTGGTCGACTTTGAAGAAATGATTTTTAATGTGTGATACACGACTATCATTTCAATTTTATCTTTTTAAATTAAGAACAGTATCATCGAGGTTGACGAAATCGCAGTGCTTGTTTAAAACCCTTCCTGATCGACCTTTGACTGTCGAATATTTATGATCGCCTCCTGGAGAACAGATGGTGGAGGACGATAGTCTCGCTATTCAGAAACCAAATGGCTGTACTCATACTTTGTTAACAAAAGCATTTGTTTGGTAATCTTTTATTCAATCTCTCTGTAAAAAAACACCCACGCCTTCCGCTTTTACTTATAGTTTTGCCAAACACCAAAATTAAATAACAACAGAGTGCATGTCGGAAGTGCGATCCCTGTTTTTTAGCCTTATTTCTTCCCATAATCAATAATTCAATAGATTTCTGCTGTTAGCCCGTTTACGTAAGTGCTGGGTGAAATTATACTTACAGGCGGGTATAGTCTTTCGTTCCCCAATCGGAATCCCTTCATCAGCAAGTACCGCTTCTCATACAAATTAGAAATCGTCTTTCTCCGGTAGCAAGGGACAGTTTTGTAATTAAAGATTGATTCTCTTATTGTTTAGTGTTAAATCAATGGACATATTCATTCGTAGCTGTCTTAATTAAATGTTGCTCTATTGTGCAAAGCTATTGCTAGTGGCGAGATATGCATTGCCTCAATAGATTTCAATAATAGGCCCGGAACTATGTGTTCTTTTCTTTTTATTGCATCAATTTGCGATTGTTTTTCATTTTACGCCTTGGGTATAATAAACTTCCAAAAATTTGAATACTTGAGTCAGTAATTTAATCCCAATTTCAGCAGTCGGACCCGCCTGCCGTTTCAAACAGCATTATAATGAATTAGACGATATGGCACACTTTTCCAACACTTATCATAAAATTGCCTGAAATCGTCGTATAAACAATTTGTAAGTTCACTCCTAGTTTACTTTGATACAGTTTGAGTCATCGCAATGTATTTCGTGCATTTCAGTTATACCTGAATACAATATTTTGGCAAGTTGGAGAGAAAGTCAATAACTATTGAAGTCCGGATTGCTTCAGTGTTTACTTTCATTCACCGCTTTAAAAGGCGCAGTTTCCACAATGACATAGAAGCGAATTATAAGAACCACAAGCAATGAATACATGACATGCACATGAAACTGGGTTTATTCATAGGGTTATTCGATATTTAAGACGACGACTCATCGATATGGAAGGGTTAAAAGTAGGGAAAAGGCAAATATATGTTTGTATATTCCTTGATAACATGAGCAGCTGTGATCGTTGTTAGGTTGTTCTCTATCTCAGTTATTATTTACTCGTACAAAATTTGTTAGCCATATGGACCCTAAAACGGTACACAACAAGGACGTTCTCCAATAATGATAATAAAGAAAGGAAATTAAAAAAAATGGCAGGATATCTGAAGAAATAAATAGGATGTAAACACCATAATACCATTAAAGATCGTGGTTATACACGTCGAATAATGCAATATTAATTGATTTCTCCAAACAAGCTTGTCTTTGCAGTCTTTTTTCTTAATTTTTTTTTATCAATCTAGACTTCATGGAAAGAAATGATTATTACAAAAAATAATACACGTTCTTGGATGAATGCATTGATGAGCCATCATAACTGAAATAACGTTTTCAAGTTTTCAGCACCAAAAATGCTAACTTATTGCTAAGTAAACTTTGCACAGCAAAGACGAGCAGGTGACACTGAGTTGTGTAAGAGACTTTTCAACGGTATAAGATTTCAGTTATCTTATTTCAGGCGGAGAAAAAAAAATCGAAATAGACAAAATAAAAGAAAAAATTAAAGGTAAATTGGTGTACTTAATAGGTTGCCGCGTTTAAGGCAACAGTTCAGTTCAAGACCACTTAAACAACATATAGCATACACATGAATATAAACACAACGATTCAGTCTATGACTCCTGATTTGTGAGAGGCAAACCAGTTGCCAACATTTTACTAGAGCAGCCGATGAACTGTATAATGGCCTTTCACTTAATAATAGGGTATATTTAGCTATTCGTCTGGTCCACTAAGACACGTACCTCATGTCGCGATTTCTGATCACCACGAAACAAACGAGCGAATTTCCAACGACGCTTACTAAGGCTATGATAGCCTTGAAAACCACAATTGTCAGCTCAGCGGAATTAAGCATCTTTGCAAATTATCATGCAGCGTCAGTTGTAATCATCAAAACCCTGTGAGCTAAAGTAAAGTTAAAATGGTTAAATGACAATATATATTTGTAGCAATGGTTTTGTAAAGGTAATGAAAATTATTACGAACACGGGTCTCGTTTAGAGATGATCAAATTTTCACGCTAAAAATATTCAATGAAAGGCAACGTAAATTAGCAATAAATTAGTTATTACAGGCATTTTTTCGTTTTTTACTAATCAATTGTGATTTTACCTTCCCGTTGCTTTCCTTAAACAAAAGCAATCGTGTTTCAGGAAGTCATACAAGATTCGGCTACACGAATTTGAGCTTCGTCCGAACATGAAAACACATCCACAGAAACATGAAAACACATGCAAAGAAAATCCTTACCGATTCCTAGGGCCCGTGTCTCTTCTTCTACATTCGTACCGTTTGCCCACAATCGTCAATGATGAAGTAGCACCTGCTGGACAAGTATGCAAATTAAACGCAACTTCTTAGATTTGGTTGCCAACTTACAATATTTTGCAACACCTTTACTTCAGCAATAATATAGAGCACGCTCTCAAAAATTGAGTTTAGATTTCTCAAAACACTGGAGAATTACAAGCTGATTACTCTCTCAGACGATAAGTAAACGGCGTTTCGACTTGGTGCCATGTAACAGGCAAACAAGATGATCAAGTCACAAGTCGGATGATGGCATTAAAGCTGCGCGCGAAAAAATGTATAGCCCGCCTTCAGGTTAGCTGCATTCAAGTTTGAGATCGACAGAAACTGGGCTACAACACTGAGCATTGCTCTTCTAGGCGTGCAGTATCAACTCTTCCTAGATGGTACAGTTAACACCGTCCAATGGGACATAATCATGGCGAATTGACGGGAAGGCAAGTCGTGGACACTGTGTTAAAGGAGCAATTTTTGTGAAAGTTGTTGATTGAAAATAAAACTGACATATTCAGCCGGAATGACAGGGCGAGTAAATAAGTCTTATTGCAAAAAATAGGAAAATCTTCATGAACATCTGCTTGGATCGAACTGCAAATTTTGCCATATATTTGATTGCAATTGGCTGAAGTTTAAATCGATCATTTTTTACCATTTCCTCAGTGAAGCCATGATGACTTCTTTCCAGTTATAAAGTGTTTGTAAAATCCCAGAGATTTGGTTAAAATTGCAAATTTAATCAACCATGTTGAGCACAAATAATCTGACAGAACTTTTTAAAATCATAACAGGCTAGTTTCTAAATATACTCCTGTGCCCTGTCGCTGGTAAAGTAAAACACAGAAATTTGGAATCAAACAAGTTGATAATAGGGAGCGTTGGCCCTTCGTCATTTCGCTCTTATGAAGGGTCAAAGTTTCAAACATCAGATTGGTCGTCTCTTCACAGTGGAAATCTCAGCCTTATCAATTTGTTTGATAAGGCTCATTTAAGCCGTTCAGAATAAGTTTCAACAATTAAAATTTCTCGTCTGTGTGCCACAAATTCAAACAGCCCCTCGTCGCATTTTCCCCCAACACAAAACTTTCCTTCTACTGACACAGTTGAAAGACCACGTCATGAACCAATAGTTAACAAAAACATAAATGGAAATGACGTACATTTTTTGATGTTGTGTCCCAGGTAATTGGAAAAAGCTGCCGATGTTATCAAGCAGGAGTCAAAAAAACGACCTCCCCACGAAGACTGAATGCAGCCACTGAATTAAAGGGGCTCGTGATCAATGCCATCAAAGCCTGCCTTTTAAATTTGCTAGCGACACATCATTACAGCACATACCGTGTCTAAATGTCCAAATTATTTCTCTGTTTGTGTTTGCTTCTCAGTGTGCTATATTTTGAGTGAAAACCAAGTTTCAAACTAACGATGATTCTTATGAAAGCTAGAACGGCGTTCAATGCACCTGTGAGTGAGTGATGGTCGGGTTGCCCGGCAACGGCTGAAGAAAGTACTGAAAAGATCTTCAGAGTTCCAGGTAGGAATTGAACCCACGACTTCCGTATCGCCGGTCGTCAGATGCTCCAACCATTGAGCTCCATGAACTCCTGGTGAGTTATACAGTTTGAATGAGTTTTGTGTCCGGCTATTACTGCGGGCACGACAATATGCCTGTTCATTCAACGTGATAAATACGAAAGATCGAATGGCGATGAATTCACCCGGGCGTGAATGATGTAAATTAAGGTTGCTTGGCAACGGGTGAAGAAAGTCTGTATAATTAAATCGTACGTACTATCTGAGTGGTGGTAGTCCTTCTCGCATTTATCATGTCCGGTACTATTTTAACAAAAATTTAAAGCCCAATTATCGGAAAAAAAATATAAATTGAAGCGTGTAAAAGTAGTTAGTAGGAGCTTGAACAGTAGTTACAGTTGTTAAAAGCATAGACGAAGTTGAAATAAACTGATCATAAGATATATAGGGTATATAAGCTGAAGATATAAGCTATGTAAGCTGAATTATACTAGTGTGCTTTAGAAGTAATTCAGAGTTTCGGTAGCTCTCGCTATTAAAAGCGAGCCGCTCAACAGCTTTCTGGTTGCTATGCATTAAACGGAAGAGTTGCCCTTCCTCTTTTCGCTGGATTTACATATATACTGTTCCAAGTTTGTACAAGTTTATCGTTAGTATTACGTTTACATCTCCCTAAGGAATCACGTTTTATTTTTGACTTCATCGCTTAAATTTTTAAAAAGGCTAATACTTAGAAAAGACCTGTCAGAAATTAAACCTGTTAATTAAACGTTTGTTGACAATGTCTTTTGATGTTTGTGCCTCTCTGATGTTTCGTGCTGAAAGTTTAATGAAATAAGTTTTGACAGGCGATGGAAATGACTTGCTTTGTTGAAAATCGATGGAGCTGTTAATGCATTCTCCTCATGGTCGAGTCTTATGATAAACCTTATGTCGTTTAGATCATTCGATGGAAGTCCACGCTGTCTCGCCATAAGACGCAAGTTTAGTTAAATAAAGAGGGGGTTTCGTCAAAGACCACAACCACCAAAGGGTATAAGCTGGTCGGATGACGTACTGTAGAACTGACAAATGTAAGTACCGAATGAAGCAAGCTTTCTCCCTTTATTAGTATTAACATATGTTAAGTTTCAATCGTTGCTTTCGTAGGTTTTAAAACGAATTGTTTTAATTGTTAGTGGGACCATTACAATACGGCTCATAATCTCATGAATGGCTGTTAATTTTCAATCTTATTTTTAAAATGTTTCTTTCCGGAAAAAAAAAAGAAGTTAATTGCTGTAAACGAAAAACACGGAAGCTAACGAGGGGACGCAAACCGCCTGTACTTTTTTTACACCGGAAAGTCTCGTACCAATTTGCAAGATTAGAAGTCTTGTAAATTGTGTGGCGCCCTTTTTGCACCTCAGGCTGCCTTCCTACGAGGCGATAAAATTCAAGAAATTGCCGCTCTCTGGAAACAGAAAAAAAAAGCAAACAAACAAACAAAACCAAACTGTAACAATCGGTAGAGGAAAAATAAAGTTAATCTCTAAGTTAAATATTCAGTGCGATTTCTTTTTGTCTTAAATAAAATAATAATAAATAAAACAAAACACTGAACTCATTTTGCTTGTCCTGGGGCTCCCGATGCCTTCAACGTATAATATTTTTTATCAAAATTCATGTAGGATATGCATTTTTTTTCATTCATCGATCCTCCATGCCAACGATTAAGCTGATTGTTAAGCAGATGATTGTCACATAGGTGGGATATAGATTCGATTTTGTATCAGTTGATCTTTTCAGATTTTACCTCCATTTTTTGAGGTTGTGAAGAACGTTAATGATCATTTCTTTTCACTTGTTTTTTATTTACAATTATTATAGCTACCGCCGACATTTATTACATCTATAAGACACTGCAATAGATTATTATAATGGGTTAAAAATATTGATTTTAGCCTTAACGTTGAACTAACTAAGTAAAAAAATGGGCCTGATTCAGATGTTTAATTACGAAAAAGAAACAATACGCAAAAGAAAATAAAAGTGTTAAAATTTTCGCACGGATGGAATCAGTCTGTGTTGAGGGTTGGAAACGCAATTTCTTTGGTAAAAGCACTTTCAAACACATGGCGTTCAATCTTGTATTTGCGTAAAATGCAATTTATTTTACTTTGGCGGGATGACTATTCCGCGGGTGGGAAGTGAGGGGTAAGGAGGGGGGCAGGGGTAAAGAGTCGGAAAAAAGCGGTGAAAGTAAGGGATAGGAGAAGAAGGTGAGGGTAGAGTATACATCATACAATTTACAGTATATAAAATGCGAAATTGTGAAAATAAATATTTATTTTTGGAACATTGACTAACGACGTACTTCGAACGAAGACACGTTGAGGAAATGAAAGTGCCAGGTACAACAAACTCGTTTTCAGGTTAGTGAGTGCAACCTACCTCCTACCCTCACCCTTTACCACTACACCCTACCTCTACAGCTACCCCTACCCCTCAGCCCCTACCTCCGGAATAGTCATGCCGTCATTTAGATGGCGAAAGCTTTCATGGGCCTCCAAACGTGTTTGCCATTCGCTGAGTTCTTGTGTTTTTTAGTGCGTGGGTAAAGATGTCGGACAGTGTAGCCAACACAATCCGTATCGCACAGATCACCAGACTGATTGAACCATACATTGTAATTAACTTTTGGTTGATAAAGATCGGCTGCATGTTAGTATGCCGATCTTAAAACTTACATCAAGCTGTTGTCTTCTGGCCAAATTCGTTCGAAGATGTTTTGATCTTTGGAAGGGAGACACAACTCAGCAGCTTTCATACCGCGTTCCTCAAGCACTTACGAAATGTCACGGACAAATCTGCTAAAGGCAGAATTTATGTGGACGACGGGATATTGAAGACGAACAGAGACGTTTCATAGTCTATCGTACTCTTCATCGAAAGCTTCAGTAGTAGAAGATATGGGACATGTTCGCGATGAATAGACGTTTTGTAGCAACTATCCGTGTGGCTTTGGAAATGTGACAGTAAGTCATTGTTAATTGACAATTAGACTACGAGCCCGAGTTTTCTAAGAGCAGATAGTCAACGAGACGCAGCCGAGTTGACT
>BLAZ01000393.1:773083-783083 GCA_014633955.1 Acropora tenuis | reverse complement strand
GAGAAAACAAAACAAATATTGACATGAAAAAATTAAACATTTCCTGCACGATGCGAGTCCTGTTGCGCGCGACGAGAATCACGTCGTACGCGAACTTCGTGAAGTGCGTCACATGATTAGCGTCTCGTGCGAGGGCCGTAACTTCTGTTCGTGTGACAGTGACTAGGAAAAAAACAAATAACTACCTGAATCTGATATGTCGGTCAACGCGTTTCCTTTCATTGGCTGCAGATCAATTTCTTTCCCCTTTGAAGCTGTGTAAATACAACGAATAAAATATTGGAGTGCATAATTATTCAAAATAAACACGCACTTTTGAGACAAAGCGATGCGATATTTACAAAAAACGTAGATTTACATTAACTAAAAACGAGTCTTCTTACCCGATACAGTTGAACCTGCAACTTCTTCAACCTAGCAACAGAGAAAATGCCACGCTATTACTTTAACAGAAGTTCAGGCAGCAAGCTAAGCTTCTCCACTAATACGCTTTGTTTTCAGTCTTCTTATAAGATCATTTCACATCCACAAGTCTTGGATAAATATAATGTAACTCTACGCTGTATAATTTCTAGTTTCAAGGCCAAAAAAAATGTCACGAGGAATCGTGGTTGTCATGAAAAAAAACAAAAACAAAAAAAAAACCACAAAAACAAACAAAAAAACGAAACAAACAAACACAACAACAACAACAACCTCTCTTACCCCAAAAGGAAAAAAAAAAAGACAGACACAAATAGGATAAAAACCAATACCGAAGCACTGAATTACTCAAACTGCACTATGAACAAATCACAGTTCCTAGCAATTACCTGTAACTTGCTCAAAGCGCGGGAAAAATCGCAAGTACGAGGTGCGACTGGTTGTGGTTTTGCCTCTCATCGGTTGAAAACTGGCGAGATATTTTTAAGCCCATCATTAAGCGTAACATTCGCAAACACGTAATTATACTTTCGACAGTAATTTGAAAACTACTCTAACACGAATATTTGTTTCCCTTACATTAGGTACTGGGGACGGGTTTGGGAGATCTTTGGTTGCATCGTCACTGAAACAAAAAATATTATTATGAAGTTTTTCAAACGATATGCAACAGGCTAGTTGTTCAAAGGTTGGATTATTCTACCAAGCCAATAAATCTCTATCCATTGTATTGGTGCCACCAAAACCTTTTGAGTTATTCAGTGGACAGTAATTTTTCCAACAATACCCAGTGGATAAATCGTCATTTATTGGATAAGTACTACCAACAAGCAAGAGTTGCAAAAAGTTTCTCAGTAGAAATCTTAGAAATAGTTACCATAATGCGACGCCGAATGGGCTATTGACCCGTAGCCCTTGAGGCCTAGAGGACTACAGTATTACTAATAGTCCTCAGGATTTGCATTTGTCCATTAGTTGGGTGATACTAAAAACTAAATCGATTGCTGAAGGAGGCATGATACGCGTCGGTAAACCGCAGACAACCCGCTTCTATTGAAACTCCTGAACATGTACTGAGTTGTCTAGTGGATAGTGACTTATCCGATGGATATTGGTAACACCATAATACTGTAATATGCTATCCCTTCTTGATATACACTGTAAAAGATGCGCCTTGGCATCGAACTTGACATTCGAAATGCGCAAAATACGAAAAAGAGGCACATGAATTGTGCAACACGACAGATTATTAGTTAAAAAAAACAAACAAACAAACAAAGAAAACAAATTGCTATTAATTTTTTTGCCAAGTTATGTGAATCATGTGCTTTGACTTATTTGTTGGCTGCCTCGACATTAAGTTTGTCATTTACGACGTAGCACAACAACCTTTCAATAACACTAGGTCCTGTATTGTAGTTGCAATAAACAATTTTCTGCTCAAATGCAGGCTATATACTTAATCGACAAAATAGATTTGAGTTTTTCAGGGAAATACAGAATTTGCTTTGTCTTTAGTAAAATGAAGCTTAAACTCTCTTTCTTTATTCGGCGGCTCAATTCAACTTTATTAAGTTTCGTTCACTACTACTAAATAATTATGGCCTGATTTGTACCTGTCATTGTCTTCCTCTTTTCCAGACTTTTTCTTGGGATTTGCTAGTGTTACCCTGTTGAAATAACAAGAAAACCAAAAAGGAGGTAATTATTTTATGTACTTGATGTAATGTATTCTGCTGAACACTCTTTGTTTTCTTAACTTACAGCTTCTTTTTCTTTTTCGGGTCTGGTGAGGGTGACCTCTTTCTTTTCTTTAATTTTCCTGTAATGCAAGCCAAAAAAAAAAAAAAGACCTTGTAGCAGAGATATCCCACTGTCTCCATTGTTTCCTTTACTAATTCGCAAAATTAGTTGGACAGCTTTAAAATGATAGAATCATATATTAATTTTTATTATGCACGCAACTTCAGATGATGTAACGTTCATTTTGCTGATAGCACTAACCAACTGATACATAATTTTATGTTTTTAACTGCTTACACCTGTAACCAGTAACAATTAACTTCAGGATGTATTTCAATTCACTTTTTTTAAACTGTTCTACACAGCAGCTACAAGACCAATTTACTGATAGAGAGATCTTACAGCAAAATACATTGTATACTGTAAGTAACTGATACAGCTACACAAAAAGCCAGTGTGGCGCTCAAATTCTATTTTGTTGTAAGAGGTATTGTATGCAACATTAATTAAGGTATGTGGCCGTGAAAGTGAAAGATTTTTTAACCGTGATCCATGGAAATAGCAACCTTAAAACAAACAACAAATACTGATTAGATTGTTTCCGGGTGAAGTAGTACAAGCAAAAAAAATACCTCCATCTGGACTGGAAGGTTGCTGTGGAGTAAAACAAAAAACAAATTTTAGAACTTGCTAAATGATGAATGAAGTAACCATTGTTTCAGTGTGCTGATGTTTTTGCTTTTCAGAAATTTGAAACTGCATCTGTGATGTTTTGGGTCTTAGAGAGGAAAAAAAAAACGTTTGATGATAACAATCGAAATGGGTACACCATTTTCAGCATTCCCAGAAGGAATAAACCTGTCAAAATAATTGTGTTAGACTGCATGTTTGAAGTGTCCTTCATAAAATAACTTTCAAACATGCAGATCAAATTATGGTATTCTGACAAAACTAATAATTTATCATCTATTACCTAAAAATTAATGGGAGACAGGAAAAAAAGACCATGATCCTTAGCAAATGTTGGCCTCCAAAGTCAGCCTATTAATAAATTATAGTTTTACTAATATTGTCACTTCCCATTTTTTTTTCCTTGGCTACAGATTCCTGTTTCTAATTAAGATGCCCCCCCACCCCATCAAAGAAATGAAATAAAGGAATAAAACTTCTTTTGCATCAGTTGTAAATCTCACATACTTCATCAGAACTTGTTCCTGGTCTCAAACTCTTCCTTCTTGTTTTTCCTGTTGACATAAAAGCACAAACATTATATGTACGTATTGCAAATAAACAAAAGTAATAAAAACAAATAACAAAAATAATAACAGTAATGACAATATATTGTAGTTTAAAATTACTGTAGCAGGTCATAGAAATAGCAAGATTACACAGTCATGTGCAAAAGGCCTCAAAACTACTAAACACATTATTGCAATCACTATTTTGCACAAATAACGTCTCAGACAATACGCTGTATAATAATGAAATCATTGTAACAATAATGGTTGTTTAGTGGAATATCCACTACACTTCTCATAATGTCTTAAAGCAAGTGAGTGTGTGAGCATAATGTAAGAGTGTAGACTCGTAACATAGAATTGCATTCTTAAAAAAAACAACAACAACAACAAATACAGTAGCTTTATATTAACGAGAATTCAATTATTCTAAGCTAAAATTAATATTGATTATTGACTGAGTGAAAAACATTGCCTCAGAGAGACAAACAGTAAACTTGTCCACAAGTTATTTGCTGACTTTGCAAAAACAAAGGCTAAGCACTGACCTAATGCTGGAGAAGTTTCCCTTTTGTTGCCCTGAAACAAAGAATAATTATTAATTTATAGAAGTTGCGAGAAAGGCCTGAAACATTCAGGCCTGAAATTTTTAGGTAGGCCTTTCTTGCTATTGCTTAAGTAGCACCAAAAAACTGTAAGGATCATTGACTTTCATTTCAATCTCTTTAATTATCAAGGCTTCTTTTGTCAAAAGAAATGGATACTGTACAACTAATGGTGATGTAAAGACACTGTACCTGAAAATCATCCATGCTTTAACATACATACCCAGAAAAATAAGAAAAAGAATAACTATCATCAGCATGCAAAATTCTTATTAATCACTTACACTTCCATCAGTATCTGCTAATTCATAATCCTCCTCATTCATCCACTCATTAAACACATCAAGATCAGAAAGCCAGCGAGCATTCACCTACAGTTGCAAAGAACCATATGGTACATTACTAAAAATGTCACAGTACATCTCAAAAACAAGATGTCTTGGTAATTTGGTAAAAGCTAGGAGGCATCAATTTGTAAACTTTGCACACTGTAGCACTGAAAAAGTGATGCAGCTCTCCTGGGCTGAAACTCTCATGCAATCTCACTCAGTCTCTTGTTTGAAACATAATGAGTAGAGTTAACTATTGCATCAAGTGCACTTTGTGAACTCCAGTTATTGCTCTATGTGAGTACTGTATGTGTAGTGGGCCACAGGAATCACAAAGCATAGGATGAAGACTCTTATGAATTAATGATCTTTTGCTGAAAGCAAAATAAATGCCAAAGTCAAAATCAGTTTCTACTGTACAGCAATTCCAGTTTTCACATTTTCTGTACAGTCATACAAAAAGGACCCAGTATAAGTTGAGACATGACATATGTCAATGAATTCAAAGTTAATTTTCTGCACAAAGTTTACTGTAATTGCACAGTTGGTGCAAAAAGCCTCTTCTAGCAGATTGATTTATTGGAATAAACTTAAGATGAAGTAAAATACTTTCAGCTTTTGATGTGAAATGGCAAGCACGATACGTACAGTGTACAGCTGCAATTATTTATAAGAGCAGCCAATTTACAAGGCCCCTTGTCTTTACCTGCCAGGGCCCCTGGTGTTGGGGTTCAGGTTGAGGCTCATCCTCAATATTGCCAGATGGAACCCAGGTATCATAACTAGGAAAAAAAAAGTAATGTTGGGCTCACTGGAGCTGTTATGTACACATACAATTAAAAGGCTCGAAAAAGAGGAACAAAAATAATGAGCAAAAAGAATTATTAACATTGCATACCAAATTCAATTGATTGATATCAATAAATTATTTTTGGTTACTGACACTGAAAGTTGTTAAATTGCAAAAAATACGAGCAAAGGTTTATGTTAAAATTACAGTAACTATTAAATTTTGCAAACTGATGTCTTCACCTGAAATTTATTCAAAAGAATAATTATTGAGCTCATCATGATTAATATTATTTTTATTGCTCTTTGAATTATGTACAGTCAAACAAACATTGATGGACCTCAGCCTAAAAATTAATCATTTCGACCTGAAATTTTCAGGTCCAAATGATTAGTTTGATTTATAGACATTAAACAATATGAGAAATCAAACTTGGCTGAAACCATTTGACCAGAAATCCTTTTTAACCTACACTTACAACACTGTATGTTTCAAAACTTTGAAAGGGCAAAATATTGGCACAGGCAGAGGTATTTTTCAATACATGCATGCTACAGCACTTGCAAACTGTAGCAAAATCCTATTTTTTCAATTTTTACTTCAAACAAACCTGTCAGGGTAATACCACCAATGAACAAGAACCTGATTATCCTGTTTTAATAGCGGTCGTAACCATTCATCTGAGAGAAAACACATGTAAAAAGTACAGAATTACATTACCTCTTACAATCATTAATAACTTTTATGCAATGGTTCATATTCATCATTATACTATGGAATTGTTACCACTTCCCATTCTCCTGTACATAAAGAAGGTAATCCAAGCCCCCAACCCTCCCCCCAAAAAAAGAAAGAAAAAAAGAAAAAATTATACTGTACATATCATATAGTTTATTGTTATGAGTGACATGGTACAATAAATAATTATTGTTAATAATGACAATGATAATACAAAAAGTCATATGAACACATAATCACCATACATGTGTAACTAAAGAACATTAATAATTATTTTACAAGTTCCCTCGGTCTCTTTTTCAAATTGAGTCTAAATATAATTTTTTTATGATAATAATATTAATTTATTAGTTCTACTTTCGATATGAATGAAACCTGATATTTATAACAAAGACTTCACATTCTGACTCACTTTGAAATAGAGGCTGACATGAGTTCGTTCCAAACAAAATCAGTAATTTTATTCGATGATTAACTACCTTCGGGAAATGGTGGAGGAGGTTCATGTACAACATGAGTTGCAGCAGCTTTATCATCTGTGATGGCACCCTGAAATGAAAGTCAATAAGGAGTAATTCTGCAAAGTCTTGTTGAGTGCAGCAAGTAAGGTTTGAAGTTTGAAGCTTTGCTTTCACAATATTTACAGATGTTTGTTTTTTTGCAATATTAGGATGCCATAATTATTGCTCATTAAACTAAGCGTTTCTTTGAACAGAAAGCATTTCTTATCCATTTCCTCTCAGCATTCTCTGATACATAGAAAGTATTAGTAATTAATTGCTGATAATTTGATGAGCAGCATTATAAAAATTAATAATACGTATGAATATAATAATAATAATAATAATGTGACCTGCAACATATATCATATGTTGCAGGTCATATTATTCCTTAGGTCAATATTGCTTGTTTCCAAACCAGGACAATTTGTCTCAACCTTGGTCAATTTGTTTCAAACTTGTTTCAACATTGGTCATCTTGTTTCACTAAGTTGGATAAGTTTAATATGTGTAATAATAATCTCAAAATAATAATTCTTATCCAAAACTTACAGCCATAGTAATAACTTATTACATTACTATTATTATATAATTTCTCTTGCATTATGACTTACATTGTGCCTCTTAACAATATCTCTGAGCTTTGCTGCAAGTTTGGCATCGATGTCAGGCATTATATACACTTGTGGAACAGTCAATAACTTTGCCTATTGAAATGAGACATCAATTTAAAGTGGCAAAGAACATCATCTCTTCAAGAAAAAGCACTAATTATTAACAATCAATAATAAGTGCACAATGAAAACAGTTGAATGTTATGAAACTTCAAAAAAATACTGTACTTAATTACAGCATTCCTGTCAAATACAAGTTAACACTCTGCTATCAAAGAAACTGAGATGACAAACAAAATGTTTCTTTTTTTAACTTTTAAGCTTCATGATTTATGCTGGGTCCAACTTAGAGCCAAAGCATACTGAATATTAAAATTTTTTTAATGCAAGATTTTAAATTTCAGCATCTGGAAAACTGAATGTAAGAATCAACAAATTTCCATTTCTATGAGTTGTAACAAAGAATACCTCCTTCAGAGCTTTTTCAATATTCAAGAAGAGTTCAACATTCCTATCCATACGTGAAGGGGACTGGAAGTCAAATCTCCTCCTGAAGACAAAGAAGGCAGACCAAAAAAAAATTATTCTGTTTGACTGACAGAAGTCACACCTCTATGAAATCTGATCAACTCAGTGATTAGAGTCCTAAGAAGGGCAGTACCAAGCTTAAGCAACCATGGAGACAACAGCGACAAGAGGTCACCCATTTGCACATCTAGGACAGGGCAGCAAATTATTATAATTATATTTTTTTTAATTGAAAGACCAATCATGTGCCCACCTGGGTCACTATTTTGGTCTGACAAAACAAAAAATTAATAAGACATAGTATACTGTATCGGTGGATAATAATTTTTATATCCAGAAAAATGAACACACAAACATAAAAACCTAAATCAAAAAAGATAAACACAAATAAACATTTCAAAATTATTAAAAATAATTACATAAATTATAATACCGGTAATTAATATTGCATTCCATTCAACTTTGTGGGTAAAAGTGTTTTTTTTTATTTTTTTTTTATTTTTTACTACTGATGTTCAATCTGTCCTGGCTACATTTAATTGCACGGGAGCTGATTTGGTTTTTGCAAGCCAAACAAATTTAATTGAAATCATCAAGAAACTATTCCAGAAATGCAAAGTTCTATTTTCAGATGAAGTTCTTGCTGTAATTGATATTGTCCATTCTTTAATAAGCTCCCTTGCAGTTGGTGATGGCTGACTTTTTTATTATACTGAGCACAAGTCACCTTCAAAGTCAAGTTATAGAAGTCAGTTAAGACCACCCTAATTATTGGACATGAATAATAATAATATTAATAATAATAATAATAATAATAATAATAATAACAATAATAATAATGTTATTATTATTATTATTATTATTATTATTACAGATTGAGTTTGAGCACTTAAGGGTGACAACTCTGCAGCACTTCCTTTCTTTAATTTATGTACTGTGTGCATCTTCCACATCTTTTTCATTTGTAAACGTTCATGAACAATAACAACAATAAAATCAAAGATTAAATGAAGTGAGTTATAACTCAGTCAGCATTTAAGTCAAGCAATGTCAGCCAAGCAATTTGATTATGTCATTGCTAGGCTTTGCAATCTTATGAATGCTTGCTGATGATACAAAGAAGCTATTGAAATGTATGTCTACATATTAAAGCTTTCAGTGGGTCTGGAGAAACTACTAAAATTAATTGTAAGAATTCGAAATAAAGTCAATGTTTGTATGTTATAGAGAAATGATATAAAACACACAAGAAGCTACAGTTGTACACTCCTATACTACTCTTGTGTGTAATACCAATCTCCCATGCACACCCATAACTTGATGGAAGCACCCTAACGATCAATCAATGGGGAGCAGGGATGGTGCCGTGGCTCAGAGCACTTACTCCACCCACATCAATGTGACCGAGGGTTCTATTCCCGGACTCCCCATTATCATGTGGGTTGAGCTTGTTTTGCTTGTTTTTGGTTCTCTTCTCTGCTCCGCGAGGTTTTTCTCCGGGAACTCCGGTTTTTCCCTCTCCTAAAAGCCAACACTTCTGAATTCCAATTAAATCCAGAATGCTCACACGTTTGATACATAAGCTTTGGCTCAGAATATCGGGCAACCACTCCACATGCTACCAACCTTAAAGACACTGATTTGATTTTCTTTTATTTGATTTGTTAATTTTCAGAAAACAAACTGAGTTAACCTACCACCCTTGTTCCATTTTTGTCTTGAACACATTTGCAAGAATAACACAAAGACTTCCACCAGAAGAGTAATCCATGAACATCTTCATCTATGAAGAAATCAACGTACGATAGCAACATTATCATGGATTTACCTAATAAAAAAGCAATTTCAAATACAATGCAGAACGACAGACAAGTTTCTTAGTGGCCAAATTCTACTGCAAAGCTCGCTTAAATTGCCATAAAATAATGTTAAAAGCCCCAACACTGTCAGTACAAGGAATAAGGTTGCTATCATTGCGATAGTTAAACGACTTACTGGTAGCTTTGTGAGGAGGGCTTGCTTGCTGACATCTTTACCAAAGTTATCCTAATGGTAGAAAAAATGCAAACACAAATGGCATTTGAAATAATGTCGTAGCATTACACAGTCTGTCCTAAGTAGAAAATGAATGATTTCACTTCAAATTATTATAGTTTGAACTCACAACTTACTACAGTTTGATTTCTCACTTAATTTTGTCTGGTATTTTGTTATCATAAATAGAGCAAAAAAAATAAATAAATAAAATAATGAGAAATCAAGCTCAGCTGAAACCATTTTGGCCTGAAATCCATTTTAACTTTCAACAAAAATTAATCAAAACAATCTCATGCACATACAGTGTCACTGTATATAAAAAGGTTTTCATTAATTTTGCACTGTTTGTTTTCATTAATCTTGCTGTTTATTTACAGTCATTTCGTCCCACAGTCTTTCCGTTCCATAAACAAAGAGTCATTTTGATCCTTTAGTTGGATAAAAACAAGTCTATT
>BLAZ01000393.1:761237-768737 GCA_014633955.1 Acropora tenuis | reverse complement strand
ATTAAGTGGTCGGGGAAGCCATTGCGAGCCGCAATCGTGGCTGCTCCAATGCGAAAGCTATGGCTTGAAAAGTTGCCAGGAATGCCCGCTGCCACCATAATCTGACGGATCCAGCTAGTGAGCAGAGCTCGAGACAAAGGCCGGCCATCCTGGAGCAGGAAGAAGGGGCCTCCTGAACTTCCCCTAAGGGACAAATACTGCGTAACAGCTTGAAGAGCACACAGGGGGAAACGACCCTTCCTGATATGAATAAAACAATCCTTGCGGAAAGTGTCAGTCTTGGAAGCTTTGATGTTAATGCGTAAGCATGAAGGATCGATGGCTGAGTCCACGGCTATATCCTGGACACACAAATGAAGGGTGGAGGAGAAGGATGCCAGATTAGGAACCGTGAACTCAGCGGATCGCAAGAAGCCAAAGTATCCAAGGTTACACGCCGCCCAGAACATACAGTGGTCCGGAACTGAGAGGTCGAGAGACTTAAAGATTACCATCATAAGCCCATCTGTGATAGGAAAGCGTGAGCAAGAAGAGGAGCCCTGAGCGCGCTTGATGCCCCTAACCACACGCTGTAAACGAAGGCAGTTAAGAAGAGGATCCGGGAAACCCTCGTCAATATGTAGAGAGCACACGGCAGACAAATAGACCTTTATGGACGAATGCCGAAGAGTCCCGGCCAAAAAAGTTACAAAAAGACACAATGTCCACTCGTCAACAGGGCACGGAGAACCACTAGAATGCAGTTTGCCCAGCTGAGTACAAAAATTAATGAACTTCTTTTGTCCAGCCGTGTAAGATTTACGGGTAGAAGCAGCCAAGCTATGGACCAGGAACTGATGGCACTGCTGTTTTAAGACGGAGCAGTCAATTCCTCCAAAAGTTGATGTGAAACAGGCACTGGGAACAGCTGAGCTTCCGGAGCAAGCCGCCTGAACTCCTGCCAAAGAAAGCGGGACAAGGCGTCAGCAATACGATTAGAGACACCTGGGGCATGATGAGAAGCAAAGGAGAAATTAAAACGAGCAGCGGAGGCAAGCAGATGGCGCAGCAAACGCATCAAACAAGGAATCTTTGAAGTACGGGAATTTAAGATGTGAACGACAGCTTCGTTGTCACATCGAAACAACACATGCCTCCTAGACCATTGAGGTCCCCAGATGCGAGCAGCCAACACCACGGGAAACAGTTCTTTATAAGCAATAGATTTAGACGCCTGGGATGAAACCCAAGACCCATTAAACCATGCTCCTTGGAAGAAGGCACCAAAACCTAGGGAGCCTGAAGCATCAGAAGTCACCTCGAGGTCAGGAGTAGCAGACATGCCGGGAAAAAGCCAAAAACAAACACCATGCCAAGAAGAGAGGAACTGGTGCCACCACTGAAGGTCCAACTTGAACTCAGAATTTAGGCGGATGGGATGATCATCCCGACGAAAGCAGCGGAGCAAGTTGATCATGCGGCGTAAAAAGGTGCGGCCAGGCCAGACCACCTTGGCAGCATGATGAAGATGACCGATGAGGGACTCTAATTGAAGCCTGGTGCACCAGCGACGGGAGAGCCACGAAGTAATCAGTTGCTGTAATGCCACAAACTTGTCGGCCGGGAGGCGTGCGACCTGTTCATTGGAATCAAGTTCGATACCTAGGACCACAAGAACCGAGGAAGGCCCTAGACACTTATCGGGATGAAGAGGGAGCCCTAACGAATGGCACACAGTAACTGACATGTTTAAATTACGAGCGCATTGGTCAGAATTGGGAGGGCCTGCGGTGATGAAGTCGTCTAAATAATGCAGCAAATCAGGGACATTGTGAGAATGGATGAGGATCCATTCCACCATATCTGCCACTGAATTGAAGATGTGGGGTGCAGAGCGGAGACCAAAGGGAAGTGCTAAGTCTACATAGAACTGATTCCGCCACCGCAGGCCCAGGAGATACCGGTCCGAGGGGTGCACTGCAATGTTGCGGTAAGCGGCCTCCACGTCAAACTTTGCCATCAGAGCCCCACTGCCAAACTTGGAGACCATAGAAATAATCTGGTCAAACGTAATGTATTGCAGTGAAAAATCCTCTGGGTTGATGCCATCATTGACACTGAGCCCTTCAGGAGATGACAAATCGACAATGAGCCTCCATTTACCAGGTTGCCCTCGCTTAGGGATCACTCCGAAGCTACTCACATGGAGGTCGGGTAAAGGTGGGGACGGAAAGGGGCCAACTACCCTTCCAAGAGACACTTCATTGGCCAAGTACCGATCAATGACCTCAGCATGCTGATTGGCTGAGGGTTTATTCTTTTTGGCAGACTTGAGCTTCCGGGAATGATCAAAACCAAGCTTAAAACCACTGCGCAGACCGTCCAAAACAAACCTCACAGCAGACTGGTCAGGATGGCTGGCGAGCTCGCGGGCAAATACCTGAGCCTTTAAAGGGCTCACCATGGAGACTGGACGAGAAACAAGGGGCACTGGAAGAGGAACGCAGAATAAGCAAATTGGTATGGGGAAGGAGAATGAAATAATACTAATAATACTAATAATAACATCATAAATAGCGATATTTAATAGAATAAAAACATAACGAATTGCAGTAGACTAGACGACTGTAAGAACAAAATAAGGACTCGGCAAATCCAACATGTATGAGAAACAAACAAAAGTCAATGTCAACTAAGTCTACTACAGAACAAGTCAACTACAGGACAAGCTCCTTCAACATCAGCAAGGAACGAATCGTCTTCGAGCAATAAGTGGCGATGTGACTTGAAACTGGAGGATGGTGAGCTTGATCTCCGCTTGCCGTCAGACCTCGAGGATTTCTCCGGGCGACAATCCAAGGCACGATGAGCGCCAGCACAAGTGCTACAACGATGCGCGTATCGGCACGACACGTATGGGGCTGTGCAACAGCCTTTGTTCCAAGACATGCAAACGATCCGCAAGGAGCTTGAACCCGCTGGTTCCAAAGAATCTGATGGCCGGCCACGGGCTGAAGAACCAGCTGCATGGAAATTGAATAGCTGGGCATCCATAACCGACCAATCCGTGATCGTAAGAAAACCAAACGCGACCGTTGAAGTGGCGATAAGTGTACAAAATCAGGAGCTTATACAAGGTTAAGTCCTTCCAGCGATGAGGGAAGAAAGATGCGAGCACTAAAGAAAAAACTGTAAAGGCCTCGATCCACGCGACAATGTCCTCAATTTTCCGACGTTGACGTTTGGGGGGCGCTGTCAGCACGAGACGACCATCCAGCAAAAGCTGTGGCTCCTGATCGGCGCGGTCGAGATTAGCGGCCAGCAGCTCCGAGAAGTCAATGTACTTGCCTGCCACGATTTGGTTCACCAGCTTCGCTGGGACTGGCGAAAAGCCCGGGCCCACGACAAACGGCTGATCCGCAAGACAAGTGGCCGCCATGCCTGTGCTACACGCCACACCTTGTGATGTCCCACGTGAGAGACTGCTCGACGCGAGGGCCGATGACGAAGCACTTGACATTAAAGGTGAAGCAAAGGTCGAAACGAAAGAAGGAACTACTAAATGAAATGGCCTACCTTGTGTGGCTGCGATATTCGACTGGAACCCCGCGCCGGAGTCCAAAAACGAGGAAGCCATGCTGCTCAGGGGAGCGGGAACTCCCCCAGAAGCGGTGGACGAAGCTGGAGGAGCTGAAACAGCAGCACAAGCCGGCACCGAATGAGCCGATGAAGCAGCAAAATGAGACTGAAACGCGGCCTGAACTGCTTGGGAAATGAAAGCCGCAAGTTCCGGAGAAAAAGGTGCAGTTGAACCAGAAGAAAGTCCGCTTGAAGTGGACACGTTCGGCGCCAGAGCGTAGCTCGCAGAAGTCGACATATTGCCTGGTGGAGTGGAGATCGATGCAGCCACGGACGATGGAATTCCGAATAAAGCTGGTTCCTGACTGGTATTCGTTTGGCGAGAAGTCATGATTCCGGTCGGAAAGCAAAAGCACTCAGCTACAGCAAAAAAGGCACTCAGCTATGGCAAACAAAGGCGAACGAGAACGTAGCTAGAACACAATACAAGTGCCCCTGCAACAAACCCAGTAAAAGCGAACCCCCCGTGCATGGCTTCCCGCGGACTGCCGCTGACTGCATAGGCTTGAGTTTAACTTCGCCAAAATTACATTCAGCCACATTTAATTAATGTCATTGTTGTATAAATTATGTTCGGATCTGGTTTACTTTTATATCTGAATATCATTCTTATAATCACTTATCTGTATGAAAAAAGTACATCTTGCAGTTTATTTTACAGTACCAAAACCTGGATTTGTATTTTCTTTTTCTTTTCTTTCTAGCAATGGTCAGCTCTGTTGTCATTTCTTGAAGGTGTAACAACAGTTGCTCTGTGTGCTTTAGCCACAGCAGAGAAAACTGCCGAGTCTCCAGCACCACTATTAGAGACTGTCATTATTCTTCATGGTATGATTGCACAATGTGTAATTTATGTGCAAAGGCTTGGTACTGTACAATTTCTTTGTGAAGCCTTGGTATGTTTAAAGGAGGAAAACTTGGTCTAACCCTTTATAAAAACTGCCGATTCCTTCTGCTTCTCCTTCTGCTTCTCCTTTTTTTTCTTTTTTTTTGCCATTTTAAAAGTACATAACTGAATCACTCATCAGCAAGTTTTTTCATTATCTCGAGAGGCTGTAGATTATTATGAGACATGCAGCAAACTGTCGGGTTAAAATGCTTTCCTAATGAATGAAAGAAACATCCATGTAGTTGATTTTTTTGTTCATTTTTTTCGCTTAGGAGAAACCTTGTGTTTACCATTTCAGTCAAGCATTGTTATTTTCAGCAAGAATGATAAAGACATTTTTTTTTGCCTTTTACTAAATGTCAACTCACTGTGCATAAAATTATGGCCAATTGCACAAATTGTCTGATGGAAAGGAAATCTTGGGTGCTTTAATGAATAATAAGATTTATAGCTGTACTATATCATTGTGTTTTAGGTCTGTTGATGTTCCTTCCTGAAGAAGCAAAAGCTTTACAAAACAACATTTCTCAACTCTGTGAGCTTTGGTGAGTTAACACTATTCAACACTGTTGCTGTGAAAGGGTTAATTGTTTTTAAAATCAGTTATCAACACATTGATTTGAAAGAAGTCTCTAGTTTTGGCAAGAGACATAAGAGCAAGAAAGACGTTTGTGTAGACCCTTACAGTAGGAAATGCAGTACCAGGGGAGGGCCAAAAATCATGTTCTATTTCCTCAGAATGAGTACTGTACCTGTCCATTTGCTGAAATAATGGTAGACTGGGGGTACTGTCTGGTCACCCTAATACTCATAGATTTAATATCAAGACGTTAAAACATTATGTAACTTTAATGAGGAGGTGTGGCTCAGTTGATTAGTGAGCCAAGTTCTTTTGAGGCTCTGTGACCTTTGATTTACCCAGTTTAATCATCGAAAATCACACTTCAATGTTAATGTTAGCATTGTTTATAAGTTCACTAATTTCTTTTACTTTGCTTTTGTTTTTCCTCTTCCAGGATTGTCAATGACTTAGCAGGGAAAGAAGAATTAGTGACAAACACAGTGCCATTTGTCATTATCCGAAGTCTTGGCAGAGGAACTGTAAATGTTACACCTTATTTCCATCTACTGTAGTTAAACATTTATCCCTTCTTGTTCAGGTTCTGTTCTCCCAAGTTACCATTATTATTATAGTACTTACTGTGTACTGTTATTCCACACACTCTCAGGTTCCTTATTAAAGTCCCTTTTTGAGGACTGGCCTACTGATTCTGAAGGATGGTTACTGATTAATGTGTACAATGATGATAGGGAGACAAACAAGTCGAGTTTTAATAAATTCATTGTAGGCCTCAGATGTGAAGTGTGTTTGGAGCTTGCGCCAGTGTCTTCTGGTGATAGATTTTGAAGACAATTCTTCAGCATCTTTGAAACAAGTTCTTCACCAGTGCATGATCCACCCTATGTACCTGAAGTTGGAAGAGGTTAGCAGTAAAACAATGATTTGATTTTTTGTAATGGTATTAAATTTGCATGCAGCTGTTGGCTAGTGTAAATGAAGGTTGTTAACGACTGAATTGAGATGTGGTCCCTGAGAAACATTCAGGAGCTTCCACTATTGTCAGCCAGCTCCTAGATGGAGACAGCTCCCATGGGTAGCAAATCCAGGCAACCCAGCTGGGAACCTATACAACAAGAGGGGAGGTATAAAAATTAATGTAGATTAGGCAGCCATCTCACTGAATTAAAAGGTAGATAGGGGAAAATGCTAATAATTTGACCCAAAACACAAAAATGACAAGGCTTGAACGGTAATCGACTGGCAGAGAATCTCAGAAATGTACTTCAATTATTAAGCCACACATCACAAACCCTAAAGTTAAGACCTGTGGGATCCATGTTACAAAACATCACAGTAGATGAAAACAACTGCTCCTTCTTTTCCAACTCTTTTAATGATGATAATACAACAATACTTCTAGCATATAAAATGAAAAATTCAGGCCTGAAAGGGGATTTGGACCCTGACCTCTGCAATGCTGGTCCAGTGCTCTACCAGTTGGGCTATCAGACCAACTGAGACGTGGTCATTACGACTTTTGTGGGTCAATTATAAGCCCACTGAATGGGCTTGAGTAGCGATAGAATGCGGTGATCAAACTCATTCATTAACTCCATTTAGTTGCATGATAAGCCTGTATAAAGACAGTTTCTTAGGAGAGTCAATAAACAAGCCTGGAGGAAGTCATTTCAAAGCCAAGCCATTAGGCTTTTAACCCATTCCTGCCCAAGGGGTTCCCCATTGACAATTAAAATCGTCTGGCGTTAGACAGAGTAAAATCTTTAAGTGCCAATTGGCACTTACAGGAGGGAAAGGGTTAAACAATTATTGATTTCAATCACCAAGAGCTATCATTCTTTCCAAAGGGGAGACGCTTTCTCAGCTTTTTGTTTGGTCTAAATCCTGAATTGTCCAAAGAGTTTCACAAGACAATCAAGAATCAGATTCCATATTGTGCCTTGTAAGTCCATTGATTTTAAAATGTAACTTACTTTGTTACATTCTTTTTCACAACCCGTGGTGAAAGAAAGGTGTGCTATGTGATTCAAGAGTTGAATACAGTGCAGTTTGGAATTCAGCTTTGGATTAAATTCATGCACTTCTTACTTGTACTGTACATGTACATTCATTGTTGTTTTCCTTTAGCAATAGTTATTTTTGACAGGACACAACTTTGTTGACCATGTTTTCTTTTAGGAATTCCCTGGGGCTGTATGGTGAGGTGTACTTCCGGGCATGGAGAGTTGCTTCAGGAGTGTACTTAAAGGTTCTATTCTTTTGTTTTCAAAATAAATGAAACTGTTGAAATTGCAATACATTGAGTGTGATTCCATCCAAACCTTGAATTTGTGATGTCTTCTGGCCGCTTTTCAGAGCTTTACTCTTTTCGTGATTACTCTCTTTACATTGTTGAATAATCATCTGGCTGCTC
>BLAZ01000393.1:677998-682998 GCA_014633955.1 Acropora tenuis | reverse complement strand
GGTGAAATAAAAATTTTTTAAATTGTTTTTGTCATTTCTCGGATTTTTGTTGAATGAGGAAAGTGAATTGGCCCACGGATCGGCGGATTTTGAAAATGTTTTTGCCTAAGTTTCGGATTTAGAGTGAATTGTTAACGTATTTTCGGATCCCGCAATACTAGCAGATGCGGTTTCATCCTTCTTTTTGCCCGGAGTATGGATTTTCCCTGTAAAAAAGTTCGAATCGCGGATCTCACCGATCGTCATAGATTGTGCTTTGTTTTCTACTTGTAGGAAATTTTCAACGGATTGGCGGATTTTGTCAAGAAACCCTACAGGTTCTACGGATTTGCATTCCCCTATTCAACTCCCTCTTCTACTAATGCCCTCGAAAGTGATCAGAAAAGTAATTGGCGTTAAAAATAGTTGGCGTTCTCAGGCATAAGGATTTTAAAGCCATTCTCAGAGTCCAGCGGCTCTAGCTAAATTGACTTTGAGTTGCGCTCAACCATACTTAAACTCTATTGTTTTATTATTAGTTTTGTTTTGTTACTTCTTACTTACCAAAAATGGACGGAAAAGGTGCTAAGTGTGAAGGTAAGAGCAGATTTAGTATATTTAATTTAGAAACTGAAAAATAGTAACGCTCAAAAGCAATTGAAATTAAAGAACGTTGGGTTCCGTCAAATCTATTTTTATTCGTTTCTTCGCAAAGTTTGAGGCCGTTAACATATTTCGTCGGCTTTCGTTTTAATTTTCTGAAAAATGCTCCATAGTTTTGCGGACAAAGTTTCTGCTCGAAAAGAATTCTTTATGGGGGGATTATTTCCAGGTCGTTTGTAATGTTGGAAGGTTGAAGGAAGTGCATGAGAGCTGGTCAAGAGCATCGAAGATGCTGGGTGGAAAATTGATGCGCGAGGTATTCTTCCTCAAAGACTTTAAGGTATTAAAAAAGAAATTTAATACTCTAATCAAAGTAAAAAACTGATTGAAACACAGCTAGCGCAAGTCTACTTCGTTTTGTGATGCGCACGGTCATATCACCTCCTTTAATGTCATACTAACGCCGATGGAGACCCTAGACCCTGAGTGGCATGACTGTACGCATGCCTAGTGTGCTGGCGTGGACGCTGGCTCAGTACCAGTTATGTGTTTACCTTCTTTATTTAACAAGCACGTAATTTTCTTTCACGTTCTTAAAGCTTTGGTAGCGGCTGAGGGCCCTGCTGCAAAAGTAGAAATCGGCACTTCCTCAGAATACACCGGCGCAAGTGTAGGAGCCCATGCTGGAGAAGCTAGAGTAGGTCCATTTGCTGCCCGAGCAGGCGTAAAAGTTGGAGCGGGAGTCAGAGACGGCGTTCCAGAGGTTGACCTAGGACCTGTTACTGTTCCATGCTCTGTGATGTAAAGTCGACAGCAAACGCTGGGTAGCTGCTCCTTGTATTGAGTAACAAAGAATTAATCTGTGTCTAAACATTTCTTTATATTATTTCTTGATCTATTTTTACAATATTTGCATGTTGTCTTTGATTTTGTTTTCTCGCTTACAACTTGAAAGTAGCTGTGATTTCACGCTACACTTTTTCTGTTGAATACTTGTATTATACTGCTACTGGCTTTATGATCGTCATTAAAATAAAATCCAATTTTTGAAGTAGTAAAACGCTTACTGCATGTACGTGTATTATTGTAACTCGTAGGAGATATCATTTAGCACGCACGCGTTAGATTTGATACCATAAATAGCAAACGAGAAAAAATCAGAAAGAAAATCGATGTTGCCAAGTTTCTCCTAACGAAATAAAGAGTCACAACGTTATTTTATTCTTTTTTTCTCCGCTTCGTTTTTTAAGATAAAAAAAAATGCGCACTACATATATATAAAGTAATTAACTTACAAAACGGAATTACACCAAGAAGGCTTATTTTACAATCTAATGAAAGGTTTTCTAAAGAAACTGAAGTGTGAGCTAGCTGATGGTAAATAGGATTACCTCATTTTCTTCTCTTTGTTTCCACATAACTCTACAGCTCCCTATTAAAATACACACGATTCATGTTTTCGCTCTCACGATGGCCTTTTTCTGGAAACGTCAGCCTTGTCAGGTGTAGCCTGCACGCACGCGCTTCTGCTGAAATCATGGCGCGCGGCGAAATGTGGTGGCTTGATGACTAGTTTCAAAACTAGTCACAAAATTCATTTATTTCCGGATCGCAGGCATGGCATCATGGAATCTATTTGTTTCAAATATTAAAGAGACAAATTATACAAAACGTTGTTTACTTTATTGGAAAACGAGTCGAGAAGATCTTTACCCCATTTTGAAAAAACTCGTGAAAATAGCCATTTGACGTAAACACGAATCAACGTACTCTGATTGGTTCAGAGAAATCATGCTGCAGTCAAACTTGACTCGCGCGCTGTCGTCAACCATGTGTCTTTTCTTTCATAGATCATAGCCGAGAACCAATCATAACGTGCACAGAACTGAGTTTATTTTATAATTGTCATCAGACAAACCATTTTTACTCCAACTGAACAAATGCAAATTTCCAACCTTAAGGTTTATTATGTACTTTTACATGTCTCTACATTTAAAATAACTTTGGATTGGGACTTACAGATAAAAATTGGCCAAAAACGTGCCTTCTTGTACTGCTCTATCGTTAGTAATTCATCCCTTAGAAACTCTCTAGATTTACCAAACTTTATTTCTACAATCTATAAAATACCACACTGGTATGGGTTCTGTTATATTTTCTGCACGCTGCTTTGCATTTTGTTAACAGGTTATTAGAGGGCTTGAATCTGTGACGCGGTAGTGAGTTTTCTGTGTTATTCATTTTGATAGTCATAATCGAGCTGAACGATCTTCGAAGATCCAAGTTAGAACAAAAATCCGTTTCATTTTTCCTTATCATGGAAAACACCCGCTCTTCTCCTACAATACTGTGTTGTACTGTCAAAACAGCCAATGCCACCTTGCTGAGATTTGGAAATTCATCTTGCAAACCTCTCCATAACATGTGCGTCAGGTGATACGTCACTTGCTCAGTGCTGGCATCATCCAACTTTCCCACAACTTGTAATTCTTTCCAGACACGCGCTAGCCGGATATCCGCATTACTCATTGCATGATAGACAAGGTATTCCTCTTCTAACGTATCCATTGCTCGAAGATTATTGATGATCTTTCTGTGTACGTACCTACATTGTCCATACTGCATTTATTCCTTTAATTGAAATAAATAAAAACATAGTTTTTCATGAGTGGATTGTCAAATGGTAACCATTTCGTGTAGTATGTGAAAGCTGCGATGTAAAACCTTCTCACACCATAAAATTTGTCAACACCACGACTATCAATGTCCCTTTCAATCAAAAGCTTTCTGACTTGTCCCTTGTTACCAAACTAACTGACAAATTTTCATCTGCTTTCTGATTCTTCAAACTAATAACCAGAGCCTTCAAAGTGCCAAACTTTTGTTCCATCACTTTCTCTGGTCTTGTGAAATTAAAAACAGCCAACTTGTTTAGGAAATTTTCCATCTGTGTAGTTCCTGGCAGCAGAAGGCTAAGGACAGAGCTGTGTGGAGAAATCTGATCAGACCTAATTGAAACAGCCATTGTCGCCCACGGCAGGCTGCTATGATGCTGATGATATGATGATGCCTAAGGTATATGAGAGAGGCTTCCCTTTGCAAAAAACCTGTTGAAATTGGTAAGCAAGGCAATTGCTGACTGCAAAACATGAGATATATGGGAGGATTTATTCAAGCGTTTAAATCGATTGTCCCTTTCGTGTTATGACAGAAAATAAGACTACAGGGGCTGGTATTTCTTTAATTCTCTATCCAAGCACTCTTAGCTTAGCTCTAGACAAAGCCGGCCTATGACAGAAACTTACTAACCACTGCCTCATAATCAGCATCACAAAACGTGCAATACTCCTTAAAATTCCTTTCCTCTTGGTGAATTTGACAATGAATTGACAAAGCTCATCACTCTGAGTATATGAACAGGAATAGGAATCGCAGTACACGAAACGCATTCTAACAACGAGAGCCAATTCATTATCACTTTTCCATTGATCTCACAGAAACATTAATGTGGCTTATTCACGTACAGTTTGAGATCCATATTTTACCTATTTATTGTTCAAGAGAGTTGTTCAATTTTCCTCTAAAGTAGTGGATGGCAAACCGTACATACTCGATGTAAAGCCACGTCTTTTCGTGGAATGAATCTCCACAGTTGAGCCTGACATAGTCGTGAAAGTGTTGTGGAACAGGGCACGTGGTCTAGTCACATGGATTTGGCTCGCTTCCTGGAACGAATACCCAATTGGCAAGTATTGCTAGTCGGGCGTTGTGTCGTGAACCGTAAAATAGTATGGCTGAAAGAACTAACATTTTTAAGGTAAAGTTAAGCTTATGCTATATGTAGTTACCTGATCATGAGTTTTTTCTCCAAGTGCTCCTTGTTTGATTCCATGTCGACATGTATTTAACAATTATTATTCGAGCCCGAATGGGCTATGAGTCAATAGCCCGTGAGGTCGAAGGCCGAATGGGCTATTGACTCAGAGGCCATGAGGGCGAGAGGAATAATTGTTTTAGTAAATTCCAACTAGTTGGTCCAAAAAATATCAAGACTAAACATCTTTGGCAAGTTAAAGCTAGCCTTCAATCCTCTTTTACCGCCAAAACATTTCAAATATGGCGGCGCTTTTCGCTACTAGTGGCCTATATCATATATTGCCTACTAATAGCTCAACCAATCGGAAAGCAGCATTGATGATAGACCACTAGTTGAATTTTACTAATATTACACAGGACTGAAACAAGTTGAAAATTGTTGAAAGGACAAGATTCATGCAAAAGAGTGCTAAAAAAACTGTGCATTAACTAAAAGCATGTCTGGTTATCAGTAATGGGGACTGATTCCATTAATTGAGATTGTAAGAATGGGATGGTCCATTTTTCAAATGAAATTGTTGTTATAGTCATACATGTAGGTC
>BLAZ01000393.1:652998-660498 GCA_014633955.1 Acropora tenuis | reverse complement strand
TAATGCGGTAGCGGTAGCTTCTCATTAGTATTAATAGGAGCGACTAAATGGCAAACTGCCCTCTATAAAAAGCACCTTTTAGCGGGCCAACCGGGAAATACCCGGGCTGAAAATGCATTTGCCGCCCTGATTCTGATTGGCTGCAGAGATATCAAACAACTTCGCTCGACCAATGGAATCCTCAGGATACCATGTCAGTACCAGAGCTGGTGCTACAAAGCTACATAAAACTAGATTATATTTGACTTTTATTGTAAACAAAAAGGAATACCATTTGGCTCTTGTTTAGCTGATCGTATTGAAGAAAAAGTTTTATGCTACAAAAACAACAACAACAACAACTTTAATACTTGAATTTGTATGGTTTGGCCTTGTAGCATCATTTGCGCTGCACTCGTACGGAAATGATGCTTCTTGGGCCACAAATAAACTATATGCCCTCCAAAAGTTATATAATGGCCCTATTAACGCGACTACGTTTGACCTCGGCAACTCACTTTTTGTTTGTCCGACACCCTTAGCCACACCAAATCCAGAGTTTGCCGTGATTTCTTCTTGTGCTATATCATATGTGATTTCTTCCACATGGACTCCTTCTTTCCTCTTTTTCTGAAGCTCCGTGGGGTGATGCAAGACATACAAACTGCTTGAGCCAAACATCACTCTGTCGAAAGAAATGAAGACAGGTTCTTCACACCGGTTAGGGAAAGAGAACGCCTTTTCTTGAACGAAGGACATTATGTGTTTGCAAAAAATCAATCGCTCAAATATTTTTTTTATTACGGTTTGTATGTATACTTAATTGACCTCTCCCCATTGGGGGTTTTCAGGGCCAATCAAATAAACCAGTAAAATATACTCAATAAGTTAAGAATCCCAACTGGTAGTTAAGAATCCCAACTGGTAGAAGGCAGACAAATTGACTATGTACAAGCGCATCCGAGGAGTTGAACTAGGCGCTACCTAGAACAAATCCAGCTGGTGGTCAGGGCGGGACTTGATCTAGGGATCTCCCGATTTCAAGTCCGGCGCCCTAACCACTCGGCCACGCTGGTTTCACTGCTTTCCCAATGAGCTCACAGAACAGGTTCATATCTCTACAACTTAAACTCAGTATCAGGCCACTGGGAGCTGGTCATTATATATGTCATTTCATGATGACTCGTAGAAGATAGAAATCGAGGAACGATGTGTATGAAAGGCATATATATTTCAACTAAGAAGTGAAGCACAAGATTGAAGTGCAATTTTGAACGCTCTTCAAGCAATTATAGCGAAACTTAGCCATTAACCTGAAAAACTAAGACCAGAATCGGATTTTAGCCCCTACCTCTGCGAAAACGACGCAGCGTTCTATGGATACATGATGATGTCCATGGAATACGTACAAAGGCACGATTTTTTTTTTTCCATTTGTTTTTTAAGTTCTTGAGTTTCGGCAGGTGCATAAAGAAAGATGAGCATACCACTTCGTCTTCAGCGAAAAAGCAAAAAGCCGGGAGAGACGCGACGTTATTCTTACCTGTCGTTGTGGTGAATTTCCATTTCATCTTGAACAGGTTTACCGTTTACCATCAATTTTGCATCAGGGTGAGCGAGGATTGTAATGGTTTCTCCTTTGTGCGTCACTGATGCATGGTTGGCATGAATGCTGTAAACAAATAGCATACACATAGATTAGTTCATGGAAGATGCGCGTATATGATTCCTTTATTCAGGCGTATCGTTCGCTGTACTCAGTCCTTCGTTTTCTGACAGGTTTCAATTCGTGAATGAAAATCGTGCAAAACATTTCCTATGCGATAACATGTTTATTTCATTGGTAATGAGATTTCCGTTTTCCTATAGTATTTGGTGGACAAATATTATCCACACAAATAAGACGATGAAAAATTATTTTTGGACTTAACACTTTTGAATAAAAAGGTGAAATAAATAATGAAAAAGCCCGGAATACGTTTGTGTACGCAGAGTAAGGGGTTCAATGTTTACCATTTGTTCAAACGGACTTTTCATTAACTTGGGTTGTGACATTTGTTAGGATCATTTTACCTCAAACCGCTCAATATGATATCTGGTTTTGGATCTGCTTTTCTGTTTCCAATCTTTGTTTGTCCTAAAAAAAATTATAATAAAAATAGAGTTAAAAAAATAAAAATACTCATGTTTTAATAGCGGAATTGTTTCAAGCAAAAAGGTGCAAAAATGAGAGACTCACGTGGTGATACTCTAGGCCATATTTCAAAGTCTTTATTACGATATCGTTTTTCTTTCACATTGAAGGTATAACTAATTACCATAACAAATATTTTGCACCTAGATTAGCTTTAAAAGAACGACTGAGGGGATCTCTGAAATTGCCTGTTCACAATTTTCATTGACTAAAAGGAGAAGAAAACACAGAAAGAAAGAAAGGAAAAACTGCTTCCAAAGAGAAGTAGGAAGGAAGTTACCCGGCTTGATGAAATGCAACACTTTTCCAGATAATTGTGAATCCTCGTTAAGATTCCAAAAGTGTGGGGTTGTTTTCTGCATTTCCTTTTCTTTCCTCTCTTGTTCCTCCCTCGCCTGTTAAATAAAATCAAATGAAACGTTTTATACCAGCGCGGTTCAGTGCGACTCACCCCTGCATACATAGGTCAATGACATTGTTATGAGAGAGTAATACGGTGCAGATAACAATTTTCTCTCTTTCCTTTTTATTATCAATTGCTCTTCCCAAATTATCAAGTAAACCCTCCAGTGCTGGCTCAATACTCACCTTATTAGTAGACTCCTGTTCTGCGAGCCTCTCCTGCCATGACTTTTTCATCTCTTCCATTTCTCGCTGATTCTGCAACAACTAAATCAAACAGACTAAAATGTAGCCTAATGTTTATACACAGTTTACGCTCTCTCAGGAACAGACTCAGAGGTTTAAAATATGGCACTTGCATGCTCTCACAATCCCAATAGTAAAGTCCGATATTAGGAGGAGGCAGTGTGACCGAGTGCTCTGGGCGCGGGACTTGAAGTCTGTAGATCCCAAGTTCAGGTCCCGCTATGACCACCAGCTGAATTTGCTTCAGGAAGTCCCTTGTTCAACTGCTCGGCTGTACGCGTACACGTGGTTCGTCCCCTACCAGTTAGGATTCTTAAGCTGTTCAGTTTACTTCATTGGGCAGAAAAAGCCCCAGTAGGGGAGAGATCAATCGAATATAAATTATACAAAATTATCACCAGCAAATCTAGAATTATCGGTATTAGAAGGGAAAAAAATGCAGCAGAATGCTATCCCTGAGCTCGAATTTAAGCACAGCTCAGGGCTAAACAAAGTTCCCAGGATTTTCCTCAATTGAGATTGAAACTACTCCTAACATCCTACATGACGTCTACAGAGAATTATACGTGTAAAACGTCATTCCGCAATCATTGGCTGGTCTTCATCTAATCAGAAACAAGTAGAGCGAGAAAGGATGAAATCACATTATTCAAGTGTCCAATACTTCAAAGGATACTGTCGGCGCACTGACTTAGCCAGCGCACGTTAGAAGTCGCCAATGCGAAATTTCTCAGGGTAATTAGAACGAGTAGGCAAACCTTCGTTTGAGAGAACGAAATTACAAACGAAATTTTGTTCGAGGATTAAAATTCCAGTAACTCTTTCGATTGAAATTCGTTTCAATCCGCAGTTCAGATACATGAATTTCATGCATTAACATCATATGTATCAAAATACATCCATCATCTACGGGCCAATCCTCGACCCACATAACGACCAATTTCCATTTGGCCTCATAGCTCACCTCAGTGGTGGAGCACAGCACCGGCATCGCTAAGGTCAGGGTTCGAGACCAGTTTTTCATTCGCTACTGCTTAAGTAGTGCTAAAAGTTGCGATGATCATACACTGAAAATACAATTAATACCTGCTGCTCCATTTCTTTCTTCATTTCATTCACCTCTGCGATAAAATAAAATAAAACAGAATGAAGTGTCTTGCTAACTGTACTCATAAAGAGAACATAAACAGTATTGAACCCTAATCCTCACCAATAAAAGTAATCAGGACACAAACTCTGAGCCTTAAGGTAGAATTTGCTTACGTCATTAGCGTGCCCCATAATCTCATGCACGCATGCTGATGGCGCAATCGAGCCACTAGAATGCATGTGTGTAAACTTTCAATGGGTTTGGAGAAACTAGAATTTGAAAAAATAATGTAAATGTCATAATGCAATTGGCTCAATGCTAGCTCGAAGCGAGTTATAGTTGCTTAACCCTCGATAAGCTAGAGTCGCACTTGGCTCTCGCCTTATGCAGCAACTCTTATCCTTCTCTCGTGCTTAGCAACTTCCCACATGCATCCAAACTCAACGGACGCTGGCTGACCATGAGACAATAGTTAGCTTTACCCTCTTCTGATATTCCAACCAACTGTGGCTCTCCCGGGACCACGATGGGTTGACCAGCCATCTTTAGCTGTTCCAATAGCTTCTGGTTTTCTTCTTTCAATTCCCTAATAAGCTTCTCTGTTGGGCTTTCGTTAACCACTGCTTTGGTTTTGATAGCCTTGGCTCGGTCGGCTGGAAACCAGACAAAAAAAGAAAAAAAAATTACATCCAACGATCAACCAGATAAATAGGAAGTTTAAGAAACCACGACGCCTGCCACTACGAAAAATTAATATCACTTTGGCAATTATTTTATGTTAGACACATTGCAATTACTGGGCAAAGTGTCCTTTCATTTTACTACCACGAATGGTTTAGAAGAGCAAATAAACCCCCATTAAAAAATCTTGTCAGGTTACGCGGCATAACAAACACGCTTCACGGGTCTATCTTCCACCACGGACGTTCAATTGAACAAACACCATGACATTAATATTCTGGCGACTGCAGTCAGACAGATCAACACAATAATCTCACCGAATCGCAGGGTGGATAGCGTTTCTTCATAGTTTATGTCAGCAGGACTCAGGGCTGCAATCTGTTAAGAGAATTCAAACAGATTTTATTAAATTAACATTTGTTTTTACCAATCAAACACGGCGATACTCAAACTACCTTAACAGAAAGATGCATCCCGACCTTGTTGAAGGCAAGTAAGAACAGACAGGGAATAGAATTGCCCTGAATGAGCTGAAATTTCATAGGAAAGTCACCTGAATGCTAGCTTGGTTCTGTGCTCAGGCTGAAACCGGCACGCCACAGGCACCTTGCACCAAGCTGGACATTAGCAATGGGAAAGGAATGTTATTCCAGGAGTGTGTCACAATCCGTTTTTGCTCAGTGGTTGAGATGATATTTCGTAAGTCTGCAAACCATAGACTTTGCATTTTGGGTATTCTATGCAGACTCAGAAATATGTAGCAGCTGTCATATGGAACGATTCTTTTGATTGGCTTGATACCCAAACCCAGAACAAAGTACTAAGCTACAGAAACTATGACTTAGATTTAAAAACAACAGAAGACGACGTCGATAACAGCGAGAACGTCATCTCCACGTTTATGCAATCATGTCTTCGTGACTCTAAATCGTCTCATGCATAAAACGCGCACTAACTATCGCTGGAATTGAACTGCTATTAGCGACTCGGAGATGGAAAGAAACAATGTTTTTTTCGTTAAATGCTCATGTCGTCTTCACGACCGCATGCAGAACAGGTCATTTTACGTCGTTGATTGGACTGAAACGGCCGCTAAACGCCGTGCAAAGCGTGCAAAACAATTGCTTTTGCATCGTTAAACAAGAAAATTTGAGACGTTCTTGTCGTCGACGCTGTGGCTTAAGATCCGTAACAGGAGTTGTTAACGACCATGATAGCGAGATTTTCTCTTATTGAAGAGACAATTACTTCCTTCACAGAATCAGCGACTGGTATTGTTAGATGATAGTTACCTGGTCAGTGAGGTTTTAGTTTTTACTAAGCATTGGTTTCTTTAATCGATACAGTAAGAACTAGTTTTATTCTGCATTGTCCAAGTTATTTATCCGCGACTTAGAACTAAGTCTTGCTAAGTATTCAATTTGTGGCTGGGACCAGCAAAGTGCTTTGTTCGTCTCCAAAATTCGTCAGAGTAGGATATCTATAGGAAACGCAAAATCTCACCATAATTGTTTTACTATTTCCACCCAAGGCATTTTTCAGCAACTTGGTGAGGACAGAATCACGGAAAGGAACTGAAGAACAAAGACAAAAAGAATTAAAAGAACATTGATTTTAACACATCCCACGTTGATATTATCTACTTTGGTATTGTCCAACAATCGCAAATTTTTCCCGCGTTTTGAGCAAGTTACAGGAAATTGCTAGGACTTCTGATAGCTTCATAGCGCTGTTTGCTCTCGTGGTGATAGGACAGAGTAATCAGTTTGGAATTAGTCATTTGAAAGCCGCTCTAGACTAACCCATGCGAGTGAAAGCAACAATCGTGGACAGAAGGGAGATAGCTGTTACCGCAGTTGCGCATACGGGCAAGGCCTCCTTTGTTTACAGCTACGTGCAGACGAGGCTTATAATCGGTCAACATAATAGAAAATGACCCTTTAGCCTCGTTTATGTGTTAAAACAGATAACTGCGATAGGAGCTAATAAACAGGAAATGTTTGAGGTCATGTTCTCTGAGGATTGATGGGTCATAAATTGGGTACAATTTTGCATTATGTGGGCGCTAGGATTACGTTGAAAGGGCGTCCAAAAAAACGAACCTTAAGAAGCACTTCGTAGTTTATTTGAAGCTTGTAGGGTATTAATCTTGTTATAATTTGAGGTACAGCCCTAATCATAACAGTTGGAGCTTGTTAGGATTGTTAAGTAGCTTCATTTTAAACAGATGGCAGGCTGCGAGCAGTCTCTGATTTCGATGAGTGAAAATTGAGCGAAACGCGGATGAAGTGTAAGCAAAAAACACGCATCCACAAGAGAATCGAAGGGAGCCGGAAATTCCGATTCTGGGCGCTTCCCTTCGCGTCGCTAATGCGCGCGAGTCTCTCGCGGGTGTGTGCATTTCTCGTTCTTTTATGAACAATACTAGTCTACACAGATTGAGACAAATAAGTGGAAATAAGTGGTTTGAGTTTCTTTTTGCGATAAGAACTAGCAATTGTATTCAATATGCGTCGCAGAACTGCAATTTTTACAGACTCCAAGAAACAAATTCATGATACCAGAAGTTAGAGACTTTGAGCAATAACCGTGACCGCCAAAGTGATGAGAGAGGAGAAATACAGTAAGTGATTGACTCTTGTATGTAAATCATACCTTGCGCTCCCTTCTTTCCCATTGACTGCTCGGCGAGAGCTGAAAACAAATAACTCATGTAAGACAACAGCTACGATTATTCGCAAATTATGAGGGTGCTTCAAACCTCAGGCTGCTCCTCCCATTTGAATGAACTTGCGGGGTGGTAGAACGATGTTGGTGCACACATACACAGAATAGCTGTTGATCCCGAAGGAATACTGTCTTCTGGCCCCTTTAAACATGAGATTCGTATTGAAAATGAAACGGTCAC
>BLAZ01000393.1:636206-638706 GCA_014633955.1 Acropora tenuis | reverse complement strand
CTGCTCTGCTTCAACGTATATATCGAGACAAAACATCTTGCGCTGGTTAAAACTAGAGTTTAACGCTTTTTTGCCGCCACAACATTAAAATATGGCCGGCGCCTTTTGCTACTGTAGTGGGATAGAACATATAGCCATGTAGTAGCTCAACCAATCAGAATGCAGCATTGATAACAGATAGTTGAATTTTACCAATAAAATTATACTTTATTTACCCTTTATTTATTTGCAATAGTGAAATCTTGAGAGGGGCTGTTAATGGGGAGCAACATTTTGACGTCTAAGTGATTTTCATCGTCAAGTTCATATATCAGATATATATTATATTTGGCAGTCATTAATGTTAGTGTCTCAATGTGGAGGCATGATAATGGTGTGGCTTGGGTATCAGGCTAATAGATCTGATATTATTTCGGATTTTAAACATGGCCCTGTTATTGTGTCATTTTGTTATCAAGAATTCTCAATCCTCCTTTTCGTTGCACTTATGATTTGGGCATTCGTAACATATGCTGCGGCGGGAGGTCCCTGCATTGGACATTACCATCTGTCCCATGCAGAGCATCTGCTCTCAGATGCTTGGTGCTATCAAGAACTGGAATTATTAATTTTAGCTGTGCATGTTTTAGTGGCAACCACATAAGGCATTAAACGTTAAGAAGCTTGAGTAAGCATGACAGCGACAAGAATGCCACAAACTTGGGTGTTTAACAGTGCATGCCTTTCACAGCATGCGATTTTCATTTGTTATGCATTTCAATGGTGTTTCCTTGCTATCTATAATATGAAATGACATGCTTTACATTTGGGAGGATGACGTGAGCGCTGGAAGGGAAAGTTTTAATAATTACTATTTCTTCTAATATCCAAGCTACTTATACAAATCTAATTTAATACAGGACATCAAGAACGTGTTTTGCAAGCATTATAACTTGGAATAATCGAGAACTGATAGGCCAGAAACAACAAGGTTGCATTTTCAGATGTTGTTCTTACTATCATTGATGTCGCCCATGCTTAAAGCTTCCTATTAATACATGCATATGTGATTGTGCAGATTTGTCATTATTAACAATTGCTTTTCTTCATAGAAATCTTTTATGGACCTCAAGGGAATTCAAATGTCAAAGAAAAAATCCAAGATGTTCCCAAAGCTTCTTGTTTTAGAATCAGTTTTCACAAAATGTCAAGTAAAGCTGCTACAATATCAAGCCAAGTTGTCTCCACAGAAAGGTTTGACAAAATTAATATTACTTCCAAAAGATGATAAAATTGATGTTGTCAACAACTATACTTACCTTGGAATCAATTTTTTCGCATTGATGGCAATTTTTGTGATTGTAACATAAAGCTCAAAAGATAAAAAGAAGAAGGTTTATCTTTGCTTCTCATTGTTACTTAGATTTCTCAAAATGAATCAGGGTATTACATAGGATTTATAGCTTAATGAGGCTTTGAAAACCTTGGCCCAGTGATGCTCTGCAAAATATCCTGTTTATACATCAGAGTAATTGAATTTAAGACACTGAATTACAATATTCCAGTATTGTTTTTTTTTGTTTTTTTGTTTTGTTTGTTTTTTTTTACAGCACCGAAATTCAAAAATCAAAGAAATATCAGCAACTTCATGTAAGTGTGCTTATAGTATAAAGTAGCTAACCATTCATAGCCAATCACATGATTAAGAGTGCAATAAAATTTTGGATAAATCAGTACCTGTCAAATCTTTGTAAAAGACCAACAGACTTGATGGAGGCTTTTAACGATTAAGTCTTGCTTTCATTTCTCTGTACAATAATAACAGCATGAAAATAGTGATGGTGACTACAGGGAGCATATTAGATGCTTATAGTTTGTCTGGAGTTATGTCATGCATTGTATGTGTTTTATTCCAAAGTAAAACTTGATTATAACACAATAGTTACCTTCTTGAAAACAGGTAATGCCATTTTCAGTTATACAAGGAGGGAAGTATGTGGCACATGTTTTGCTCAAGTACAAGCCAAGAAGATCCATAGTATTTGTGCGAACAAAGGGTAGGTTATATTGTACTTAACATTTAAATGAAGAGAAAAGACTGCTGTTGCATGCTGCACTGTACCTCAGCAGTGCTATTGAATGGTTATGGAGGACGAGACAGTATCTTTGTAGAACTTGTATCACTTTCTTTTGAAATCACATAATATGATCGAAAATGTGTTGAGTTGGTGGTTAAATGAAATCTACAGTATTACAGTCACCAAACATTTGATAGAAGCAATTAGTTTGCTCTTTTATGGTAAAGCATTGAGTGTAAAGGCAGTGTATGTGTATGTGTATGTTCCAAGTTAAATTGACTGTGAGGTCCAATAATTATTGATGTCAACCTAGCTTGATTTCTAATTAATTTTATTTCATTTGTGTAGTTAAAGTCATTTGGACCTGAAATTATTCATTTTTACCAATAATCTTATTTAGAAACATTCCTTTTGGGAACTATTTTCCAAAGTGTACACCATCA
>BLAZ01000393.1:628706-631206 GCA_014633955.1 Acropora tenuis | reverse complement strand
TCTTCACGAGAACGAGGTTTACAAAGGTGAGTTTTGTACTTTGAGCCAATCAAAAATCGTGTCGTCTTCGTCAAATGTGTCATTCATATAGAGCACTGTTGAGGTTGTAACGCTAATTTTTTCGCACAAAAAAAGAAATGGTAAAGAACACAAAACTGACTGTTTTTAATCTAAAGATACCGATTGTGCAGGCCTGAAGACGAAGACAAAATCAAACTACGAGGCCTCTCACGGACAAAACTCGTACTCGTCTTCGTTATCTCGGATCTAAAGCTATCTATTTATTTTATTTATTTATTAATTATAATTATTATTGGGTTGCCGTTGTTATCGTCCTTGCTTCAGTTCCCAAAATAAAAAGGGGTCGGGTCGTTGGCTAAAATCTTGATGTGTGATTTATTTTTTTTTTTTCTGTCGTTTCAGCAATCAGAGCGCCACAGATTCTCGGACCGTGTCAGGATTTATGTACGCGGAGGGACTGGTGGCCAGGGTTCTTCTTACTTCGGTGGTTTAGGAGGGGACGGTGGGGATGTTATTGTTCAGTGCTTCCCCAATGCCTCGCTTGATCACTTCGCTGTCAAGGAAAACAGGCGGATTCTCGCTGAACATGGCACATATTTTTCGTAAGTTTTTTTTTTTTACATTGGATTCTCATCGGTTTGTTTGGTCAGTTTGAGGCAAAAAGTTGCTCTGATCTCCCTCGTCTCAAACAGGGGAAAACGAGGTAAAAGGCGAAGAGTAATGCGAGGTCGGGACACTGTTATCCCGGTTCCCATTGGTACTACTGTGTCAACGGATGAAGGAAATGTCATTGGAGAACTTGACGAATTAGGATCCAGGACTTTGGTGGCACAAGGCGGCCGGGGTGGCTGTCCTGACACTGAAGACTGGAACGGAGAGAAGGGCGAGAGAAGAATGATTCGACTGGAAATGAGGCTCATTGCTGACATCGCACTGGTTGGGTAAGTTATCTCCTATAATGTTTCACTAAACATGTTTTAAGCACTTCATATCCTAGTCATCATCGGAGATCCAGCCCAGACGGGAAGAACGAGAAATCAAGGACAAAATCAGGACCAACGAATATTTACAAGTTGGCTAAGACTGCTCTCGATTTGTTGTCCCGATTTTGCCCGTAATTTCTTCGTCCTGTACCGACTGACAGCCTCTTGGTCTCTGAGGATGTATCTCAGTTAGAATGGGACGTTGCCACAGTTTCACCCAGTTGGGAGAGAGGCGACAGCGACAGTGTTAGCAAATCGATTCTACGATTCTTTTAACGAGGAAAAAGAATCGTACTGCGCGTACGGCACGCGCTGTTGTACGTGTCTGTGCCGCACTCTTCAAACAACACCGCGAAATAGTCTTCTTTGAAGTTCTGATGACAATGCAAAACTACTGGATGAACTCTACCACTGTCTCTTGTTAAAAAGGGGAAAATTATGAGCTCTTTTTGGCCAAGCGTGTAGGTCCACGTGAAAATTGTCTAGCTCAACTTTTATAAATGACATTGTCGATATGAATTTCCAGTGTATTAGCCTCTCGCTACGTAATTCGTAGCGAGAAAAGCCCGAGCGGAACTCGAACCCTGACCTCCGCGATGCCGCTGCAGTGCTCCACTGGTTGAGTTATGGGGCCAACTTAGAGCTGGTCGTTATGTGAAGTTCAGGGTTCGTGTGCCTTATTAGGCCTGAATTTTTAACGCCTTCCTCGCTGCGAGGAAAGAAAGTTCGTTTCAATCCGCAGTTTAAATACATGAATTTCATGTCTTCCCATCATATAAATGGATAGAGTAAAGCTTGTAAAGTTTCCTCATAACTATACTCCGTAAGAAGAAAGAAAGAAAAAACAGTGACCGTATCTTGACCTGAGACATTAGTATTTAGCTTAGATTTAACGTTTATGTCGTGACGTTTATACAAAGTTTGGCGAGCGTCGAATTGCCTGAAATGCTGGACATAAGTAAGGAAAGTTAGTGAGATTTCACTTCTCTTGTCGCCTTTACTAGATTTCCAAATGCAGGGAAATCGAGTCTTCTCCGGGCAATCAGTCAGGCAACTCCGAAAGCAGCAGATTATGCCTGTAAGTACTTATCGAAGTTTATGGGGTCAAAGACGGAAAACTTTCGAAAAGGAAACAATTGCGGCATCGTAGCGTTTTTTGCAGATAAGACCCAAAGCCTCTACTCTTAATTGTATTTAAAATCCGCATATTTAATAATTGAATCGAAAGTGGATTTTATTCTTATTTGGGTGTTTTAATCCAAATCTAGCCCCAATATTTGGTCGAAATGTACATGTTACCTTAGACCGTTTTAGAGAGGTTTGCCAAATATATTGACATGATGAGATTCCTGGCGCATATTGTACACGTTTCGAAGTATCTGCCTCAACAATTCAAAGAAAACATCGCATGATTCGGAATCCCAACTGGCGGGTAACGTTCCAGTTGGATGTTTACATCAGTTAACGAAAGCCAAGTCCTGTTGGTGTGGGCAGGA
>BLAZ01000393.1:616153-618192 GCA_014633955.1 Acropora tenuis | reverse complement strand
TATACATATTCATTACAAGTAGCTGACTTCAAACTAACTGATAGTATAGCAGAATACTATGTGATATGTTGCCGTAATAAGAACTGCTTTTTTCTAACTAAAAAAAATCAACGTACAAGATGATGTCCATACCACTTATCTCTACAGATTAAATGATCATTACAAGCAGTTGAATTCAAGTGAACTAATAGTGTAGCAAAATTATATACACTCACATACCGGTCAATTCAAAGTTAAAAGTGTAATACTAAACGGACAAGACATGACGGACATACGAAGGATAATAATAGTGATTATGATGATGTGTTAGGGCTACAGTCTTGTATTTGGACCGTCCCCATTTATGACAATTGTCAGAAAACACAGAGATATGGAATCTAAGACGCAGGCAGTTTTGGTGAATAAATCCACTCTACTTTACTAAGAGCTTGACCCGCACATAATCTTGATTAAAACGCTGAATGATTGATTGATCATAATTGCCTTCTTCCTTACAGTGGTTTGAAATAAAAAATAAAATGAAATAAACATTAGTGGCAGCTCCATTAACACGGCTGCTTTTCTAGAAAGCAAAAAAGTGTATGGCTCTCGTATATGAGTTATAATTTGTACGTCATTCTACACATTCAGAAACTGATAATCAAGGATAAATAGTTCCCTGCCTGTTTACGGGAGTTACATCCTGATGGAGCAGGTTATTAACTGGAATCGGTGGCCATCCGCAAATGCCTTCTGCTGTACGCCGAACAGTCAGACTCCTACCTTTCTGATTGCAAGTGTAGAGAGTTTCACTCCATATCGACTTTTCCAGACTATTTTGCTCAGGTCCTATGGTCTTCCCATTATAAATGAAAAAACACCGACTCGTGCCATATATAATCGACTGAACTATTGATCGTTAATATGTGATAAAATAAGCAATAACTGATTCATTGGTTGATTGATTAAAGGTGGCATGCCTTGAAAAACGAAGAAGCCACTATGATTTCCAGGCAAACTCTGGAACTGATCCATTTTTTCGCCATCACGTCATTCAGTGTCAGTACTGATAGGTTGGAAAAGAGGGTGTCGACACACCGGGCACGACCGTCTGAAGACAAAGAGAAAAAACCGAAAAATAAGCCAAGACGCCTATCAGTACAACGTCTTTACTTTCTGTGCAATCGTAGATAAAATGATTACACAACTACAGTCAAACCTTGGTTAAGCAGTCACCTTACAGAATTGGCCATGTGACCGTTGAATACAGGTTGGACAGAATACGTCAAACGCAATAAAAAGACCTTAGCTATTTATACCCCATTTGATGACCAGGAACCAGTCGTAGGCGATGAGTATTTTCTCCGGCGAGAACATCATGGCGTGAAGGATTCAAATGCCATTGTGTGTGTAAAATGAGACAACAGCCTTGTCACCCGGATAACTTGTAAAAGAAATTCGATGTCATCGGGCAATATCTTAGTGGTTGACTAAATTACTAAAAGAGACCATCAAAACTCTGGAAAGACCGCCAGAAGCGCAAGCGTGTATGAAACGAGTTATGTCCAGAAATACACCCAAGTAAATGCATTCAGTTTCAATAAGCGTCACACAGTATTAACCAGAGGTACTGGCTACGATCTAGAAGTGTCTTGCGAGTATCATTTACAAGTGGACAACTTCTCCTGAAAGTGTCTCAAAGTAAAAATGACCAAAGAGGAATTCTCCAAGCATTGAGCAATGTTCACCAGTCTTCACCACAAACTATATGCAACATTTGATTTTGTTTTTTTTTTTTTCATTTAACCCTAACTTTAACATGTATTAAGGGGCACGGAGCGCTCCATAAAACGGTCAGATGTCAAAGTCCACAAATTCTTTCTCCTTTATTACTATAATCGTTTTGACCGCTATACAGCTGGTAACTCTATAAAGCGGTCGCCCTTGAGGAGACCCTGAAGAGCCTGTTTCTCTTATACTCAAAGTCACTTTCTCGAATGAAACCACTTCCGTCCAGTAGGAGATAACCTATCAGATAATTAAATTTTTCGCGTATTTTC
>BLAZ01000393.1:559731-562231 GCA_014633955.1 Acropora tenuis | reverse complement strand
GCGCACTAAAACGCTCAATGTAAGTCACGCACCTCCGGCTCATGATTCGTAAACTTTTTGTAGTTTTCTCCTACCAACAAGCGTGGGTATATTACGTCCGAAAACCATGATACAAAATACAGTTTTAATAGCTTAACTGCGAAATTTGATAGGCATGACATTGAAGCGATCATGGCCCGCAAACCAGACACTTATAGGCATTTACGAAAGAAGCAAGAAGATATTCAAGCTTGAACAGGACTTGAAAGATCACCACTTCATCACACTCGGGGCACAAGATATTGAACGCGGGTCAGTCATGGCTGTGCTTATTTTTCAACTTGTCGATTTCGTTCCTTACCTCCACTGGCAGTTATCTCTCTTATCAACACGTTCACTTCAACTTGAAGCTTTCAGCGATATCATAGTATTCCTGAAATACAGGCAGAGCTAAATGTAGTTTAATAGGTGTTAAGTATAGTAGCTATGACGTCACGCAAAAAGCGATATATTGCAAACACGATAACACATTACACAGGAGTAAGCTGACAGTTGAACAATCCTCCCATATTACAATTTATGCCTTAATCATAACTATATCAAAATTATCGAGCCTGATTGATCATCAGCAGCCCTAAATTTGAGCATTTATTGGACAGTTGCACACGTCATGCACTTGTGCAGGCAATCATCGGTCACGCGTATCTGAGAAAAAATGTCACATCAAGTAAAACGATTTGGGGCCATCAGGCGTCAGTCATAAGAAAATAAATAATAAAATAAACGCTTTCCTCGTATAATGTTGTACTGTAGAAAGCTCGTACTAGGTCACTTACCATAAATTGCGTTATAACTACCACGATTACGAGGCAAAAACATTTTTATCGACCGTACAATGTAACCGGTACTTGACAAATGCAAAATTTGCAATTATTCTACTCTATAGATAGCAATAGAATTTCGCAACAAAGACACTCAATATATTATTCATGAAACAAGCACCGAACACGATAAAACATGAACCAATTATAAAGCCGTAAGCATCGCTTATCACGATGAAACCACTGCGTAGAATGACTCAGGTACCGGATATTAAGGAGCAAGCACCACATGTACTGAAATTAGCACTGCGTATTATTAAAAACGCACCGGATAGAAAAATGTGGGGTATCAGAAGGCTGCTAAGGTGTTCCCGACGTTGCCCTAGATTTGGAGGACACTTCGGTAGCTATAGGGCCAAAAATTCTTCTCTCGATCTTGTGTCGATGGTTTAGGTTAGCTGGGATTCTTTGATTTGAAGTTCTAAAAAAATACATCAGACTTCCGATCATTTACTGTTTTTAACACCTTTACCCGGTTACCAGCCATATAGCCACAGCGTTTAAAATCCCTATATACGAGACGGAACTTTTAGAGCCTGCCCTGTTCTTTGAACGCTATAGCATAGGAATTTCTTGATAGGTGTAAAAGGCACTTTTCTATTCTGCTTGACTATAATAATTCTTATAGTCGTAATCATTTTCAATTGGTCTGTATTTTTAGAGCACTTGCAGGTGTACCATCTTTTAAGTGACTGAAATTTTCTAATCTCTGTGCCTAATTAACAAAGAGAAAAAAAAGCACTAGTCGCCTTGACGCAGCCATCTCAAACTTATTTGGGAGCCTGACAAGGGATACCAACCTTTTGTTGGATTTTGAGTTCCTTTCGACCGTGAAATCTATCAAAAATCCATTTTTGGATTCGCTGAAAGGATCACACCCAAATTCTGCTCTGATCATTCCGAGGATTGCCGAGAATTCCGGTTCCAGGATGCCTGCTTTACCTTACCAGAGAATAATAATCTGTTCATAGGGAAGCCCCGCGTTTACTGTTCCTATTGGGAGCTTAAGCAAAGACCACGTCGACGAGGGCGAGAACGTCATCTGAAAATGTAACTGCACGTTTCTGTAATCATTTCTCAATTATTGCTATGTTTTTATTTAACCGAGCGGGAGGTCTGTATGGGAGAATCTTGACCGAGGTCGCCAGTACAGACCAAACGCAGTGAGGTCTGTACCAGCGACTGAGGTCAAGATTCTCCCATACAGACCGACCTAGCACGGTTAATAAGATGTTTATTATATGGCTAAACAAGCAAGTAGCGTTGAAAACTTCGCTGGAATACGCTTTAAGTACCCGGCTCGAACTCAGTGCCTTTTTTTTTATGAACGTTAACAGAGATGAAAATTTTTGACAACTGACAAGGTCGAGCTCATTAGCAGGTATGTTTTCAATTGCGCTAGACTCTTTCAATGACTCCCAAAAATTCTTCCACGCTTTCAAATCGCTCTTAGTCTTTTTTTTCATTTCTTATCCTCCAAAAATTTCTCAATTCCGCCTTCCACTTTGCTCGTAGCTCCTTCGGCAGGACTTATTAAATTAGCCAACGTTTGTTCGTTTTCTTTACCTGCTTCCTCGTGAAGGTCTACTGATTGATATTTGGTAGTTCCCAGTCCTTGTGAGACACGGTTATATAATAAA
>BLAZ01000393.1:505495-510495 GCA_014633955.1 Acropora tenuis | reverse complement strand
TATAACATCAAGATGACTGCGTGGGTAGTAAATCGCGCAAGCTGGCGCAAGAATTAAGTTGCCTTCGAGAACCGAAGTTGCCTTCGAGAACCTTAAGAACACGATCCACAGCAAAAAAAAGATCGTTATCACATCAACTGCTTCAGTCAGCAAAATTTGAGAAAGAGGGTGTTTTACATTTTTTTAAAACCTTACTTCGAACCATAGTTAGTATGTTCGAACCTTGAATAATGGAGTAAACTTACCAAATGAGCTACACAATGCCGTCAAACGTGGATTACACAAATATGTGGCAGACATCTTGGTGCATTATCAAACGCTCGAAATTTGTCTCCGTTCACCAGAAATGGTGTGAACTATTGAAATGAAGACTCAAGGATCGTAAAACGCGATCCTATTCACGATCCTATTCAACAATCGTTCTCAAGAAAGAATAGTGATTGCCATGGAAGGTCGCATTTGCGTGTCCTTTGAACGTAAAACACTCATTAATGCGCCTGCGCGCTATTGTTTAATGATCGGATGTTCTAAGGTATAAACATCCTTTGGAGAAGGTGGACTTTATTCGGTGTAATAGCGGAATGATGGAACGGTGGAACGGAATGGCGGAACACATGGAATATTCTAAAACACGGAATAAACGGAATATCCTAAAACACGGAATACACGGAATATTCTAAAACACGGAATATATGGAATATTCTAAAACACGGAATATACGGAATATTCTAAAACACGTAATATATGGATCAGTCTAAAAGCCAAGGAATATTATAATTTATATGTTTGACGATAATCGCATTGGAATCATTTTCTGTTACAAACACGTTGCAATTTTCGCCTCAGACACCGCTTACATTTTTGGAGTTTTTTAGATGTTATCTCCTCGCAAGTGTTATATAATTGGACGATACCGTTACACAATAGCTTCCTGGGAACGTGACTATGTTGTAACGCTTTCCCGCTAGTTTTTCGATCAATCTCAGCCACGTAAGTTGTTTCCGTTTTTACCATGTTCATGATTAGGATTTCGATCAATAAATAAGTTTGTTTCTGTTAAGATTACCGACGTTCAAGCTTTGCTGGTTATACTGCCCTATCTCAGCTAAGACCAAATATCGGTCGAGGTAGTGGAACAACGATCGGTAATATTGTTGCGCTTATTTTATTAATTAAGGTTATCGTTATGTTCAGTTTCATTTCATTTTATATATCTAGACGTCTTGTGTGATGGCACCCCTTTGTAAGACGGTGATACTAAACATAATGAATTACAGCTAACGAAACAACTAAACATCTCGCTCGGGGGTGAACTATTCTCTGTAACACATTTTTATATATCTTTTGGAGCGAGGAAATGTACAATTATCATCCGAAGGTTTGTCATGGTATACCCATATTACTCCCGGACAAAAAGTGTATTTTTCATATCCTTTTTTTAGATACTTTCCTCTCATCCGGCGTTTTAGACTGATCCGTATATTCCGTGCTTTAGAATATTCCATATATTCCGTGTTTTAGAATATTCCATATATTCCGTGTTTTAGAATATTCCATGTATTCCGTGTTTTAGAATATTCCGTATATTCCGTGCTTTAGAATATTCCATGTATTCCGTGTTTTAGAATATTTCGTATATTCCGTGTTTTAGAATATTCCGTGTGTTCCGCCATTCCGTTCCTCCTTCTGTCATTCCACCATTCACCGAATAGAGTCACCCTTGGAGAACACGGACCAAAACAAGAGGTACAAAGGTCGCAGATTTCAACATTGTTTTCACTCATCCAGTTCATGATTTTATTTGACGTTACTATACTGAACTCAGAACAGGGAAACATCTGCGTTTGAGTTTGTTGGTTCTCATCTGTGCTCTGAGAGGTTTTTCCCCGGGTATTCCGATATCCCCCTCTCCTCAAAACCCTGCATTTGATTAAATTTTGGTTTGATGAATTTGATTGTACACGATCCGACAAACTCTGAGCTTTAAAACCTATCGTGTTTAATAAAGGATATTATTTTTATTTTTATCTGCTTTCTGTGTTAAATGGGCTAAAAGAATAATTTTTAATGTTGAATTCTTGTCTCCCCGATTCCTTATCTTTCTTTAATTATCTTCTTCCTCATCAGCTTCAGTTTCATCGTCATGATCATCAGAGGCACCATATCTGAAACGGCCTGGGAATTACGGTCAGTTGATTATGAATTTATCTATGTTGGTTTGTGCTCTACATTATTGTTAACCAGCTCTAATTATTGTATCTAATTATTGTATTTAGTTGCATCAATTATATCCTTGATTGAAAAAGATCATCCTAAGTCCTGAGAAGGACTGTTGTTTGTGACTGATGTTTTCCACAACATGCGCGGAAGTCATCTTAAGACTCCTGACTCTGACTCTTGAGTCTGATATCAATAACAACAACAATTATAGCAATATTTGTTTATTTCCACCATTCACAGAAATTGAGCTTTTTCAATCAAGGTATGTTACCCCTGGGCTCAAACCATTTTCTCATCATTTATATCATTGTCATATTTATTGTTCTCAGTGTGTAATCAATCTACATACAGTCCGTACATGAGCTTAACTTGTCATTAACACAATCGTTCATTTACTTTTAGACCAAGCTAATGAGAGAGGTGTCAAGCACCTGGTCCTTTCTTATAATTGCTTCTAGAAAATGGAAGACTTAACGTCTTCTTGTAAAAGAATTACTGTGCCCACAAAGTTGAAGGATGTCATGTTCACCAGCAACTTCACATCTTGTGTGATTAAAAGCTAATGCATACAGGATCTGACTCAGAATACCCAAAACGTGTTTGTCACTGTTCTATCATAATTATTACTATGAGATATCAAGACTATAATACCGGTACTTTTCTTGCACTTAAACATTGATGCCTTTTAGGAACCCTGTTTTTTTTTTTTTCAGTTTCAATGAATTTTCATTTAACCCAAGGAAGAAGAAATTCAATCGATCTATTATATTCGATGATGCCATTGTGTTCTTGAAAATGATGAGCACTTTGGAAGGCTGAGAATACCTAGTTAGTAATAATTGTTTGATAGAGGTGGGAAAGAGAGTAAAAGTAGATTAAAATGAGTAGTCTCAGTTGAATGTCCATGGACAATATGCTTCTTAAGTTGTAATATAACTTTCAGAACAGAGATTTTTTGGATCAGGTCTTGACTACTGTTAAAACTAAGATTGTGCAATACTGACACTTTCCTAACTCATTGTAATTAGTTTTATTGTTTTGTTTTTTTTCCTTGGAGCATGGAACCATTGACATCAACTAAGTAGACCTGATGCTTGAATTTGGCAGATTTGGGTTTTACAAGGAGTAATATATATTATTGATGGGCTCTCTTCTTGTATTTGTTGTCAGTGCAGCATGAAAACTTTTCTGCAGTTCTTTGAAAGAAGCTTTACCTGAAAAATATTTTTGGATCATATCCTTATAAGCCTTGTTTTAGATTTTTAAATTAGGTTTTTTCAGGTTTAAGGATTATTACTCTCATTTTTTTGCACATTATTGGAGGTCTGTTCTTGTATTACATCCTCTTTTTTTTAATAATTTGCAAGCCATCTTCAGTATGCCTCACTTTAAAAGCATTTTACTTTACCTACTTGTATTTGATGCATGCTCTTTTTAAAACCTCTTCCCTTATAAAACTGTAATTTTGAAGGGGCTGTATTTTTCTAAGTGGTATCTAGAGAATGTTGCAATTATTGTGTTCACATTTAATTTTACAAGGGGAAATCTAGCCAATGTTACCCCAGCAATGGAATCTTTTTTCTCTGTCAGGTGTTTTCTTGGCTCAAATTTCTTCATTTTGTTTGTTCTGACTTTTTTGAATGATTTACTGGAAGAAATTCAATGATCAGTCAAGAAAAAGTAAGAAATAGTCAGTTGAAAGTAAAAGCAAAACATTTCAGATGGGAAATCGTAGGATGTCAGGGCCTTGCAATAAGAGAGATTCCCTGTAAAACGTTTAATCCCAGAAGTACTTTGTAATGGAAAAAAAAAGTACCCGTAAAGCTTTCTCAATAATTTGAAAGCCACTCTGGTCATCCAAATAAGTATCTCAGGCATCTGCATTCCTCCTCCAGACTAGCTCCAGTTTTTTTAAATAGTTCAGGCCAATTTGGAGCATTGTGTGAGGACTCTGTGTCAGCTTGATTTTCATCACTATTGAAACTTTATGAATATTGTTGTTAGCATCAACAATGACATTGCCTCAGGGAGGCAGCGTGGCTGAGTGGTCACGGTGCTGGACTTGAAATCTGGAGATTCCGAGTTCAACTTCCGCTCTGACCACTAGCTTGATTTGTTCCAGGTAGTCCTTGGTTGACAACTCTGCGCTTGTATATAGCGAACTGGTTTGCCTCCTGCCAGTTGGGATTCTTAACCTGTTAAGTTTGTTTCAAAAGTGGAGTGCCTGTGAACTAGCTTGAGAGCTAAGTGCACCTCCACTATAAATTTGGAATTTGGATTTTTGGAACCAGGAATATTAAGTAATTCGTCCTTGCCAGCCATGAGGGTAAAGTTTAATTGCGAATAACCATGCCAACAAAACATGTAAAGCCAAGCCTTTCTGAATGTGATCCAGAAATATAAATATGATTTCCAAAAAATAACAGAAACCATAGAATAATTCTCTCTTCTCTGTGAAGTTGTTGCCACACTGGCGCTGAACATTTTTAAAAGGTACACATTAACTACGTTATTTAAAAAATAATTCTCTCAAATGCCAGTATTGACACAGAAGACAACAAGAGAGAATGACCTCCATCAAATTGATGATAATTTTTTTTAAAATGAACAACTTATCAACAAGCAAGGTTTTCAATGGAATAATAATTTGACAGGTAACTGCTAGCAGTATGTAAACTCAGCTACCAAAATTCCACGAGAAGAAACTGGGAAATGTAAAAAGGGAAATCATACAGACTTATTGACATATGATAATTCTTTGGTTTCTTTTTCTTCCCAAT
>BLAZ01000393.1:497995-500495 GCA_014633955.1 Acropora tenuis | reverse complement strand
CAGTCCAAATTGCTCGAAGTTCAGCAAGAAAGAGACTGCCTTTTTGCCTAAAATTTGGCGGCTTTACGCCACTCATGGCGAACTTCTTTCCTGCACATTGTCAGTGTAACCTACAATCAACTCTGCGATATCAAAGCCATTAACTTTGATATACCACTGCATATCAGTTTTGTTATTAGGACTTTGATTTCAATTGTATGCAAATCTTGAGTGCTGTACTTCAGTTTCGACTCCTTAGAAAATGACCTGAACCAGCGCTTGGGATCACGTCTCTTACTGGTACTAAAACACAGAACCACCCAAAACCACCGACTAACTGAATAAAACATCTTAAAGACTCTAATGACTGGGAAACAGTCCTATCACGTGATCATAATACAGAGTGGCGTGACTGCCTCCTGTCAGTTAAAAATAGCCTAGCTATTATGCGTGTGCTCCACTCAGGCTACTTCAGCACGTGATAGTAATCATCTCCCGAAAGTGTCAATCTCTGTCAACAGCTGTGTGCATGCGACAAAAACAAAATTTCCCTGAGAGCATGACGTAGTGTGTATATTGGGAAAACAAAACTCTGAAGCGAAAGAGGTCTAGAATCCTCGTGATTGATATCAAGTGATTCTTTTCTTTTCTTATGTTATTCAAAAATTTGTTCAGTTTTATAGATGTCGCCGTGAACAGTGCTTACAGAGTGCGGAACATCATACAGATGTTTTTCGTCAAGTGATAACAGGTTTGCGTGATGTTATTACCATTCACCTTGAGATGAAAAACATTGACAAAGGGAAGGAGAGCAAGACCTAAAACTAGTTTTTAATCTCTGTCACGAAAATAATATTCTAATTAGAGAAAATGATTAAAATTCTGTCTGCCTTCAAACTGAGAGGTAACGAATTAACGCATGCAGACGGTGATGGTGCCGATGTATGCGACTGTTCGACCTCTTAATGTTGCGTAAGCGTCCGGTTGATTTTATCCTTTTATTTTCAAAATGCAACCAATGTTTACAAAAGTCAACCTATTCTCGGCTGTAGAAAGCGTAAATAGCCTCACGGACCGGAATAACAATGATGCACGATACTGATGCTTTCTATTATTTATCTATTTGTTAATATTTTTGGGTGCAGCCTTCGATACGAAGGCAGCCTTGCTTGCTATGCAAATTCTAGATCCTAAAGAAGCTGTGGTACTGCGTCGATGTGAGAGTGAAACATGAAAATAACGGTGGTAATTCGACCTTCAGTATCAACTCGTTTGATAAAACCAAACTTTCTTGCTAGCTATGGTTTTCAATTTGTGAAAATGAAAGCGAAACTGTCGAATAAGCAATGTCTGATCTACAAGACACTTGGCATCAAAACAATCATCGAAGCCGGCGTCTCTACATGGTCTAATTTCAATTCCTTCCGCAAGGTCAATCGTAAACCAAATTTAGAAATGCTTACCGAAGCACAAATTGACAATGATTGTTTTTGCGGGTTCAGGGTGTCAAGTCTTTATTGGAAAAACAGGAACAGTAGACCACCGGAATAGGGAACATTCAAGCTGACTGTTGTTTTACGACGACAGAGCAATACAATTGAAGATCCAAACGAAACCAACATGTACGTCCTTCATCTTTCATGTTTTTGGTTCACCGTCAGAATGAATTGATATCAGGAATTGGAAAGCTGCGAATTTTTTTTAAATTTTTTTAAATTTTTTTTATCTTTTCCTGGAGGGGGAAAGCGGGTGGGAGAGCGCTTAGATCAGCTACACAGGAAGACGCCCTATAATGTATTTGTTTGGCGTTGACACAATTTAATTGTCAGACTGCTGGCACTCGCTAACTAGTCGGGCAAAAGCCGACTTTCCTACACTAGCAAGGGCCCTGTAATGAAGACCAATGCTTATTGGGGAAGAGCGTCTTCTTGATAAGCAATGACTTCATGATGAAATACATGTCTTTCTTCTGGTGGGATTACGTTTTTAATGATCTTTTTTCGAGACATGCATCTCATCTTTTCAACTATTACATGTACGCTTTTGAGAACCATATCCAAAAAAGTGACTAACGCCAGGAAGATGATTCTAGTATTGCCATCCTAGACAAAAACCTTTTTAGTTAATCTATTTTGGCGATTGTGTGTGGCTTAATAAAATGTTTATAGAGAGATAATTCAGAAAAATTTCTGCTATGAAGTTCAATTGATCACAACTTGGAATTTTTGTATGGATTTGATAAATTCTTTTTTCCTGAAATGGTGAAATGAACTTTGGCAGAAATTAATTTCTTATTATTTACTTCAAGGTTCTATTCCGGTACCGAAAAAAAAAAAGAAGAAAAAAACAGAGCCTCCTCTCATATAATATTTTACCATGTCTATGAGTTCATAAGCACAATTATATGCAAAATGAATTAGGACATTTTCTTTGTTGATGCTAACTATTAGGAAGTAGCAGAGAGTATTAACTGAAATATCTACCAGTATGTCGGGTGGTATATAAGTTCCGTGTTCCGGCG